>LUCW03001650.1:77500-125000 GCA_001586965.3 Sphaeroforma sirkka
AACGGTTGGACGCGGTTGAGGCGGTGGTTTTCAACCGAAAGGAAGAGATGTTTAATCCGGATTTCAAACTTTTAATCATCGGGAGTGGGCGGACTGGTAAGCTTTCATTGGTGCGCCGGCTAGTGCATGGGGACTTCTGTACAGAATTGGGGTAAGTATCGTGTATCTTTAGATATACTGGCTATATGCAATACACAATTAGGCAGAACCAGGATGTTTTAAGTTTTTGTAATTAGCTAGTCAGCGCAGTATTTGTCCCAGGGCAGGACAGATACTGGTGTATCTATGGGCGATTTCGTGGATTATTTTGGGGGTATGCATGTGAATACTTGCATAGTGTGGATGTGTGTGGAAATCTCGGGTATCATGGGTGCGCAAGTATAGATTTAGGCTGGCATTGCTGAAAATTAGAGCCGAAAAGTGCTGTTTACATGGAATTGCCTTTCAGACAGTAGATAACATCAATACCGATTCAATATTTGCGCTGCTACATTCGAGCAATTACAGCCCATACAAAAGTTATCCATACCCAATAGCAGGGTGCTGCGTTAACCTACATGATGCGGACATTAGTGTGTGATAGACTATATAACAGCACGTATCACATCATATATCAATCCTGTCCAGTGCTGTTCCGCCGCTCTATTGCCGACGAGAATTCTACATGGTATCGAACTGAGTTTTTTATGGAGATCTGTTGTCTAAAACGCCTGAAGTACTCCACATAGTGCAGTGTTCATCTACATATTCTATAACATTATTCGTTTCAGCCTGCCAACAAGGTATGGTACACTATCAGACAGCCATGGCGCGATGTGACCTCTGACTAGTTTGCTTAATTTGCTGACACTTATCCAGAGATCGTGTCAACAACGAATTGCGACCTCTGAGTGGTGAAAAGATGGAGGAAAAGGTCATGTTAAACAACAAGCCAATCAAACTGGCCGTTGCGCTACACAATGGGTTCCCCTCACCGCAGGTGGTGTCCTGGGCTGAGGCCGTCATTCTGGTTTTCACCGTGAAGAGCAAAGAATCCTTTGATAAGGTGTGACTTCAATTGTGCTGAGGAATGAAGTCACGTATCGAAAATCTGTTTTGTGCCGTGTTATTGAGTGCGCGCCTATCTCTTGTATATGTGTATGCTCTGTCATCACCCATTATTATATCTGATGATTGCGCCCATGCTGACTGCGTAAGGCGAGTGGTTTTCTCGTCAAATAGAGCATAGCGCAAGTGGATAAGGATGCAGCATACATATATATATATCTTGTGAGTCGCTGCCTTTTCATACACAACCATTGTCACCTTGTCTCTCAACCAAAAGGCCGCCAGCATCTATCAACGGGTACATCATTACAAAGAAGACGCTAAAATGCTACTGGTTGGAACGCAAGCAGACGATTCACAAGACGCAAATGATCCGGGCACTCAACGTGCCATTCCAATGGTCGAGGGCAAACGCCTCGCTCACGACATGAACCAGATTCCATACATAGAGACGAGTGCTCGAACCGGATACCATGTAAGCATGGTCTTCCAGGAGGCCGTGCGTGCGGCACAGAAGGGCAAAGAGTTGCAGGTCAGTTATATACCGAGACGCCGGCTGTATCTCGCTTCTATGCATTGCTATATTTATTCGAACTTGCTTGCTGGGTTGTGAACTGGGTAATTAGAGGTATTTAGTTCGGTCTGAAATAAGGGAAGGCTTTTTTAAGAGAACATTGTACGTGGCTCTGCATGCGACTCCTGATCTAACTTCTTGTGTCGCTCACACAGGCACAAGCTGCGACCAAAACCAAACGCGACAAGTTCAAAGTGATGGGGGGGCAGAACAAAGATAAAAAGGGCGGGGGCAATGCAAACATGCTCACGCGCAATCTTCCGCGACCCCATCGAAGCATCCCAGCCAAGCAAGGGTGGCTGTTTAAACAGGGCGACAACGTGGTCAAAGAGTGGCGTAAGAAGTACTGTGTGGTGGGTAAGGGGCTGTTGCTGTACTACTCGTCCGTGCTCGACTACTACAACGACGAGAGCTCCAAGGTCATTGATCTCAAGCACTGCTCCGTGAAGCCTCTGGCCATGACACCCGCCACTCGCAGAGCACCGCCACCCCCCCCGGCCAACACCGCCCCGTATTCGCCTACTGCCAAAACAGACCCACCAGCTGCCACAGTTAGCAGCAAGAGTCTCGGATTGAGTCTGGATGCTACCGGTCTTATGCCTGCTACTACAGAAACACTGCACGAAGCGGACAAGAACGCCTTCGGGGTGATATCCGGCATGGCAAAGGAAAAGCATACGCGCTCACAGAGCACAGTCACACCGGGTACCACGCTGCTGAGTAGTGACATGGGGTTGGCCAATGGGAATGCCCTGCAGAAGGGGTCCAAGCACAGCTCAATGGGTCTGACCTCGGGCACGGCGACCAGGAAGAAGACGGACCAGCAGCAGGCATACGCAGGCAATGCCCATACGAGCAGCAAATGCGCCACCACAGCGCCCATAGTCACAAACGCACCGTTTGAGGAGGTGATGAAGGATGGGGTGATGCGGAGCGAATCGTATGACGGCGGGAATACGAGTGGCATTGACTCTGGTGTGGAACATGTCGACGGGAGGGCTGGCACAAACGTTTCGTCACATGCACGGTCTTATTCGCATTCTACCACGCAGACGCCTACCGGATCCGACCAGAACATCTCGTTTGTCCCTGACTCGACTACTACAAGCACCACAAGCTTAAAGAAGGACGGCAAGGACAAGGATAAGGATAAAGACAAAGACGGTGGCAAGCAGTCCAAGATGAATAACCAGGGCTCCGGGGTGATCAGCCAGGGCAAACGGCGTGCCCGCACACAGTTCAAACGCAAAGGTAGCGTGCACGACCCTGCTGAGGGCCTTAATGCACTGAGCGCAGCTGGCGAGACTGGAGAATCGCCTGGAGGCTCTGGAGGTGTATTGACGAATATGACACCCACATTTGCAAACGATCCCGCCACTATGCGCCAACACAGCGGAGTGTCACAGTACGACCCCTCTCTGGGGATACGCATTGTATCGCTGGAGGGCAAGAGCTGGACGTTCATGTGCCAGAGCGTCAGCGAAAAGCACGAGTGGATGCAGATACTGCAAGACCAGATTCTGGAAGGTCTAACTGGCAACATATCGGCCAAGCGGAGTGGCGTCACGGGCGCTGAGTTGGATGCAGCGATTGATGCGATCCACCAGGTAGCTGGGAATGATGTGTGCGCAGAGTGTGGTACACTCAATCCCGAGTGGGCGAGTATTAATCTGGGCATCTTGATCTGCATCGAGTGTTCTGGTATACATCGTAATCTGGGTGTGCACGTGTCGCGGGTTAGATCGCTGGCGCTCGACGACTGGAGTGCGAGTGTGGTGGAGTTGATGAAGGTGATTGGCAACAAAAATTCCAAGGCTCAGTGGGAAAGCAGGGTCAACAAGGGGGGACTGGAGGGGATTGACGTGGTTGTACCCACCCCCCGGTCTGACAGGCAAACGAGGGAGGCCTTTATAAGGGCCAAGTACATCGAGAAAAAGTTCTTAGCCGATACGGTCGAGCGCACCCAACAAGAAGATGTACAAGAGCTTATCGAGTGCGTAAACAGTGACAATATGAACCGGCTGTATGCCGCTACCGTGTCTATGGTCGGCGCAGGTAGGCATTCAATTGAGGTGCTCAAAACCCCTATGTCCGAGGAGAGCCCGGAGTCTGGCACAGCGTTCCACCTGGCGTGTGCGAAAGGGTGTCTCATCGCTGTGCAGATGCTGCTGTGGCTGGGCGCAGATGTGAACATGCGGCGGGCGGCCGATGGACTGTTGCCGGTGGATATTGCGGTTGTGGGTGGTCATGACAAGGTTGTGGAGCTGCTGCAGAGCCCGGAGGTGACGAGCATGTCGTCGATGCATTGAATGAACCGCAATCTCTGCTGATGTGGATACGTTGTCGGGGCAATTGAGTGAGAGTTCAAGTAAAGCTTTGGTGCTTTGCTGATATCCGGTGGACGCCGTTGCTACGGTTGCGAGTTGTTGCCGTCCTGTATGTATACACAATCGCGTGCACTCGCCCCCCTCCTTCCGCAAACACCTTCCAACTGCTGAGCGTATGCATATATAGTGGGTAGGCGATAGAATAAGGGGGGAGGGTGAATAGGGTGGACATAATCTGGTAGCACGGTTTCAGAATGACTAGGTCTTTACTACACTTCCAGGGGTGTAAGTGGTCCGGGTGCTTTGCCACATAGCGGTATTGTAGAATCCATGATCGGCACACGGGACAATGGTCGTGCTATACCCCAGCATGCGTATTTTTGGTAGTAAGAAGATCCGGAATTCTTCTAAGGCGCGGTGGATATAACGCCCAGGGCTCTTCGGCGACACTGGCGTATTCGCAGCATAGGTTGCTATGTCGATTCAACCAAGTAGTGCATGCTAAGCGTTTTGGTGTATGTTAACACTCCCACTGAACTCAGTGGCTCAGAATACGCCAATCCCTCACTGTGGATAAGAGTACACTGTGCTTTCGATACTTACAGGGAGTAAACCCAAGCGACCCGTGGTCCGAGTGTGTGGGTAGTTAATTGTTAAGTTTGAGTGTTCGATTCACATGATGAGGAGTAGAGCACATCAATATTTGTAGAGCTCACTGAATAGTAAATCATTAAGCATGTTCTGTGCTTTGCTTCCGCAATCGATAATCAGATTTGTTGTTTTACCGATATAGAAGTCTTGTATTTGTAATCATCACATCATCTGATTGCTTAGTGCGCGCTGTAACTGGCATTCCTGTCATCTAAGACACTATCTACCAAAACAGCTACCAGAAAAATAAACTTCTGCCGTATCAATTGATTTCTCATGTACTTGATTCTAAGAGTTAAATAATATAGGTTCATAACGCAAAACAGGATACGAATATATGAAGAACGGTAACGAGTGAGAAGTAGCTGTCCCTTTATTGATTCCTTGAGGTGTTTTACTAGATTTTGTATAGTTTTCTTCATTCTAGTGTCAACTGTCACTAACCAAATATATTGCCAGCTGGCCCATTATCTTCCACCTCGGGCGGGAAGGCATTCCCATCCGCTTGTGCGGACGGTAATAGAGATGATACGAAATTGAAGAGAAACGTTTCGATCTCGTGCAGTAGCGACGGTCGAGGTTCTACTACGGCTGCAGCCTCAGTCTGTGTGCTATCTGGAGTATCGCTGCCAGCAAGAATATCTTCTGCCCTACCTGTGGAGAGCTCTGAAGTCTGTACAGTCGGCAAGTTTTGTCGGCTGAGCGGATGTTGAGTAGATGTAGCTCTTTCTGACTTCGCCTTTCCCTGTAGATGACATCAAAAACCCCGAACAAACATAATTATTGAGAAGCTGCAGCGATACAATTCAACTACACCAGTATAGTGGATGTGGATAAAAAATCGGTGGATGTGCATGAAAATTTCTGTGTACAATCATGGCACCAGCGACTTCTTCGATCGAGGACTACCAAGCTTGCACTGGCGAAAAGGATACACAAATGCGTTCCTAAAACATACAACGAATACACTTCACGTACCTTTTCACTACTATCGCCGCCACTACTACCGCTGTCGGTAGAACTTGACGAAGAAGCCCCGGCTGTATTGCCTTCGGTGTGATCATCGCTAGCAGATGCGAGTTCGGGTGCAGGTGCAGGTGCTGTAGTGGTGAGAACGGCTGGAGGAGGCGGTCGGAATGTGGTGATGATGAAGTCTAACCTCCCCGTTTGATATCTGTTAGTATAAAGACGTTTTTATATATCAGAATGGAGTCAAACATGTTCGAAACAATGTAGAAAATAGTTTACTATATGATGACTCTTTCACAATATCGTGCAAATACAAACTGCTCGTTCGATAAGTACTTCTATGAAGTGAAAGGTCAAGTTTCAAAAAGATAAAATAACTACAAGCCGTCCGAACTTGCACAAATTAATATTGTCGTGCATCAACGAGATATAAATCCGGAAGCATGCGCCCCCGCATATCATAAAATAATTACGGTATCATGAATAGGCTAAAGAACTTTTGAAAGCAAATGCCTGACACATGCAATCTATCACCCGGCAAGCTTCGAACTATTGGCATAGATCCTATGTACACTCGCACTGACAGCACGGGCTGAGGGCTCGGTTTTTCATTGTTCATACCAACACACTTCGACCAAACCAGGATGATTGCCTCTCACTACTCATAAAAAAGCAACAGAACCCTTGGCCTCCAGACAACATAATACTCCTTGAGTTATAGTGCCAAGGAAAAATATATTGCATGATCTCATAGATGCAGATACGCGATATGCCACTGTGCACCAAGCACTTACAGAAAGACTATAAATGCGGAAATCGTCAGCATGATCTGCTTCTTGGTGGTAGCCTCCCGGCCGAAGACGTACATCAGTAAACAAAGTTTCAGGAATATACCCACTTGGCCTAGGAATGTGCGGTTGTAATTTTGCACTGCCGCCTGTTGAGCGGCGATGTCCTGGAGAGGCATAGGAAAGCACGATATGTATTAGTTAGAACAACTATGGCATATATCAACAGCGTGAACATGACAGCAACATGACTGGACTAGAACAGCTCGAATCGCAATCGGACCAGTAACAGACGTATACGAAATAAGCGAAGAGCCAGACTTTGCTACTTTGACAAAAGAAGATAAATCGCGGCTGGGTAACGGCAGCGACTGGAAGCGTATAATCATAGGGTTAATTAAATTTTTCATACTCTGACTAAAAGTACTATGTAAATGATATAATATTTCTCAACCACCAGTACGGACTGTATTCAAAATTACACGCCCTAATGGCCATATCACCACAAAATACACACTCGTACACGCGCTCTCACTCTCACTCACTCACACTCACACTCACACTCGCACTTACAATCACATTCATACTCATACACTCTAACTCATACATTGTTGATCACACTCACGCTCACATTCACATTCACATTCACTTTCACATTCACATTAACCTTCACGTTCACATTCACATTCACATTCACATTCACATTCACATTCACATGTATGTATTGGGTAATATAAATTTATATTTGTGTATATATATGTGTGTATGTTTGATACTTGTGTGTATGTTTGCATTTGTGTTTGCATTATCTATGTGTTCATGTATGTGTGTATTTATATGTTTATATCAATTTGTATTATGTATTCGGTTATGTATATATCTGTGTGTAAGTGTATGTATATGTAAATATACACATGAATATATACATGCATACATACATACATACATATATATATATATATATATATATATATATATGTGTGTGATAACATACCAATGATGTGTGTGTGTGTGTGTCAATAATAATGTGATAATAATAATAATGATGTGTGTGTAATGATAATATGATGTGTAATCAATGTGTGTGTGTGTGTGTGTGTGTGTGTGTGTGTGTGTGTGTGTGTGTGTGTGTGTGTGTGTGTGTGTGTGTGTGTGTGTGTGTGTGTGTGTGTGTGTGTGTGTGTGTGTGTGTGTGTGTGTGTGTGTGTGTGTGTGTGTGTGTGTGTGTGTGTGTGTGTGTGTGTGTGTGTGTGTGTGTGTGTGTGTGTGTGTGTGTGTGTGTGTGTGTGTGTGTGTGTGTGTGTGTTTGTGTGTGTATGTGGATAGGTGTGGGAGTATCTGTGTATGTATATGAGTGTTTGTATGCATGTATGTATTTTTTATGTATATACATATGTATGCTGGTTTTGTGTGTGTATAGATATAGATATGAACATATATATATATATATATATATATATATATACATATGTATGTATCATATATATAATGCATGTTTATTTGTATGTATTATGCATTATGAATGTATGTATGTGTGTAAATATGTGTATGATTGATATTTGTGTGTATGTTTGCATTTGTGTTCGCATTTATGAATATGTGTATGGATATGTATATGTATGTTTGTATATATATATATATATATATATAATGAATGTATGTATGTGTGTATATATGTGTGTATGTTTGATATTTGTGTGTATGCTTTATATATATAGTGAGAAGTAGTATATACGTCATATATGATAGTAGCAAACAACAAATATACTCAACATTTAATATTCAAAAGCTAAAATTATATACACTACAAAGATTGAATAGCCGATTTCGAACCTAGGCACAAAAAGCTAAAGACAGGTGATTTAAACCAAGTTCGTATCAAGGGCCTTGATAATCTGATTGTTTGCCGAGTTGTTTCACGACGTAACAACAACGACTTAAACAATCGGATTTGTCCCAAGACCCTGGATACGAATTCTGGTTAAATCACCTGTCTTTAGGTTTCTGTGCTCAGGATCGAAATCGGCCATTCGATCTTTGTAGTGTATATAATTTTAGATTTTGAATATTATTCTTCATCTTGGTAGTAAGATGAATGAAATGCCCTATGAATATTCGTATTCATACTAAAATGTCGAGCACATTTGTAGTTGCTACGATCATGTTTCACGTATATATTCAGACTTTCAGGCTCTGAGGCTGGGGTCTTCAAATAAGGGTCTTTGTTTCTTTTTTTTATAATATATAAAATATATAAAAAAGGGTACTCTAGCAGGATCTACATATGGGCAAAAACTCATTTGGGCCTATTGATTATTTTGTAAAGGGTCTCAAATGGGCAAAACCCATTCCAGCCGGAAAAAAGCGTCACCAACGTTTTTTGGAGGCGGACAAGACCGATAAATCAAATATATAAAAAGAATACTCTAGCGGGGTCTACAAATGGGCAAAAAAACATTTTGGGCCTATTGATTATTCTGTAAAGGGTCCCAAATGGGCAAAACACATTCCAGCCGGGAAAAAAAGCAAGCGTCACGGACGTTTTTTGGCGACGGACAAGCAATCGGTAATAATGTCAACAGGGACTTAAGAGGAAAAGCTTACGCTTTCAGCAATAAATATAAAAAATATGTCTTAACAGATACATAAACCAGTCCACACACACATACTACAACTCGATATCAACAAATACTGGTGATAAAGTGTACTCTAGCCAGTGACAGAAGCAAACTATATTCAAACGTACCTCATCACCGTCATTGTACTCGTCAACTGCTGGTGCAGCCTCAGGTATGTGTGCATTGGCAGCTGGAGGCTGTTCGGACTGAACCTGTGACTGTGGCGTGTGTGGATTATTCGCACTGCTGCTCCCAGGCGCATTCATATCCGGAGTGCGCGAGGCAGTGTGTAGTTGCTGATGATAGTATTCGGGCCAGCTCATAGGTACGTACGTCGGGCTTGCGTGTATATGTGTGTGGGGCTGTGCTGGTGTTTGTGCGCGAATGGGTATATGTGGATAGAGTTGTGTTTGTGTGTGGTAGTGTTGGAGCACGTAGCTGTAGTAGACCTTCCACAGTCGCATCGTCTCTTCGGTGCTTACGTTTGCATTGATCACAGGATCGCTGTTCATCCTGATTAGTAGGTAGTATTGAATACAAATTGAAAATCAAGATCAAGAGGAGTATATGGGCACAATGTGCGTCTGCGGGTGTGCATACTACATGAGGCTGGTTTGGATCAGACCCTACCACCAGTCATATGACAATTTATAATCCGGCAAAGGCCCGCGCCAAATATTTTATGCACACAAGAGACAGCAAGCCAATCTTTCAACCTGATACATCGAATGATCTTTCACAGACGCTATACCATCGCTAAGTATATAGAAATTGCACTTACATACAAGGTCACAAAAATTGCATCAGCACCTCAAAAATGTGGCTGTGGATTCCGTAAAACCAATATACTCATCACATCAGGAACGCAAATCTGACTTAAATGTTAAAGATCCCAAACGAGTTCTAAACGCCGCCGAAATACCACCATCACATATGTCGCGACTACATTGTTCAGAATGTCTCGTTTGAGTACGAGCCACTTGAGTCGACAAAAGTACACACCTGGCTTCCATCTGTCGTAATCGCTCTTTGAGTACTTTGTTCTCGTTCTCGATGTCAGTTGTTGTCCTGCCCAGATACACAAATGTGAAATTGAGAAGATGATATAAGGAACACGATCCACTTAAATAATAATAAAACGGTACGCTGCAATAATCCGCAGAAACAAATATATGGCAAAGCCCATGTGAGTTACCCAAGAGTGCAGGACTTAGAACACAATCATCACATAACAGTTGCTCCTGCATAGAAAATTGCGACAACAACGATGTACAGCTGAAGAATGCAGAGCACAAAACGTATATGCACCACGCTTAATGTGACACATTTAGCTTAATTGACACGCACAATATATAGCGGAATAGAAAAGTATAGGCGCCGTTTATGCTCAATCTGCACGCTGAAAAAAAAATACTATTGAGATCAAAACTTCAATCCATAGAGCGCTGCAGGGTCAGCTATTGTACGAATATATACACACAAAAATTAGATCAAATCAACAGCGCACAGATTGCGTGGAAGGCGTGGAAGGCGTGGAAGGCGTGGAAAGTCAACGCCTAGTTCTCGGGTTCTTTGATACCTTTCTCGCATGATCTTGCCCTTGTATTCACAAAATCTATCACATTCAATCTAGATATATAAAAAGTAGAGAATATTTTAGGCTATGCTATCTTGGACTACTCAGGGGAGCACTATTCATCGACAACGAAAGTATACGGTTATCAGGTTTTTAAATGGGTATAAAACAATACTATACAGGTCCAGCAGCATACAATTGAACTTTGTCCCACACCTTGCGCGCGCACACGCACCTCTCGATACTTGCAGTTTCGTCTGCAAAATTTGCAGCCTCAACACTCCTACCAGACACTCTCTGGTCCTCAACCTGGCTGTAACTGTCCGGTATTCTTCCAGCGTTGTGTGGGGTAGTTTGTGCTGGCACTGCCCGTGCAAGTGTCGATGTTGTTGCTTTTACTATCCCGGATGTCGAACTACGAGGGTTGGGAGAGTCTTTGACCAGCAGATGCACGGTCTGAATCTTATCGACGTCAGGCTGGAGATTGACCAAGGTATTGCAAGAGTTATACTAGCATAGCAAACGACTAAAAATTCTTTGATGATAGAAAAGGTGAATAAAAAAGGTCTATTTTGAACTTTTTGTTTCATATAACATGCAGAAGTAACTGCCACATGATATCAATATCCGCTCTAATATAACAGGCCAACACCCAGCGGATGGTTCCAGTCTGATTATGTAAGCACTATGATATATTACATACGCATACACACATGTGGCTGTTGACTTTTCGTAAAACCGCGCAATTGCACATACCTCTCTGAGAGAGGCACGCAAGGACATGCTATTCACCCATAGCCTACCAAGGTAGATCAGCCGCTGTTGTGACACGTCGGGCTTGTATGGATGATGGTCTTTGATCAGATGCATTACCTGACAAATAAAACAGAAGCACAAATTTACATGGCAAGTGCGCTGCAGCGATAGCAGTGTAAATATGACAGTAGATATCTAGAATTGCATATACAATCAGACAGACGCGCACAAACAGAAAAAAACCAAAAATACACATACACACACGTAAAACACATATGTATATATATATATATATGTACATATATATATATATATATATATATATATATATATATATATATATATATATATATATATATATATATAATGATGATGATATATACATAATGATATATATATATTATGATATTATGATGTGTACATGTGTGTGTGTGATGATGTGTGTGTGATGTGCGTATTGCGTGCGTATTGTGCGTGTGTGTGTGCGTGTGTGTGTGTGCGTGTGTGCGTGTGTGTGTGTGTGTGTGCGTGTGTCCCATGTGTTGTGTGCGCGTGTGCGTATGTGTGTGTGTGTGGTTTTGTATATATTATTATTATATATTGACATATATATATATACATACGCATATACGTATATGTACGTATGTACGTATGTATGCAACGAACGCATATGTATGTATGTGTATGTGTTCATGCATGTACGTATGCATGTGATGCAATGCACGTATGTACGTATGTATGTATTAACGCATATCTGTACTGTTTTTATGTATGTTTGTATGTTTTGTATGTACTTTTGTACATGTATATGCGTCATGTGCATGCATACATATATATGCATATATATATATATATATATATATATATATATATATATACATGTATGTATATGTGTATGTATGTATATATATTATATATATATATATATATATATATATATATATATATATATATATATATATATATATATATATATATATATATATATATATATATATATATATATATATATATATATTCGTATAGGTTAACACTTACAGACACAGAACATGTCCAACGCTTGCACGCGCACATTATCTGATTATCATAAGTGTCTGACTTTGTAGAGTCGTCTGTGAGAAAAGATACAAGTATATATATATATATATATATGTGTGTGTAACCATTCATACCACGGTATACATTACCACTCATTAGAGATGTTATTCAAATATGATATCATTGCAAACAAGAATATGTACCGTGCGACGATATTAATCATGTATTACACACGGAAATAATATATTACCCTAACTGAACACCCAAGTATCCTCACTTAACACCACTCATCTAATTATAGGAATATTTACTTAAAACAGAATTGTTCACATGAAATGTATACGTATAATGATACCTGGACAACGGTTGTGTCCAATTGACATTTCAGATACAAGTCACTACATTTGCCGTCTGTGGTCTTCACCACCAAGTCGACATCTCTGTTCAAGACGCTACTAGCTTCAGAATTCATATTTGCAGAAGGGAAATGAGTCCTTGTAAAGAATTAACTCTCAACAGGCTCGTAGTAGAGGTCTATTTAATATCAGTAATATGCTCCTGTTTCAGATATTTACGCTTTAGATATGTACATACTACACCTCCTAAAAATATCTACGCTTCGGATATTTACCTATTATAAATAATATTGACGTGTGATTATTTAATGACATTCGTCGCTTTTTGTGATTCACACAAAAGAGATGAGAGATTCATAGCCTTCATGTATTTTTAAAAAATAAATATACTTGTAAAAATATATGGCTATGAGAGATTGCAATGTCACTTTTTTTCTAATTTTAAAACAAATCATATTTACATAGCCAGCAGGTATTTTTAAATTTGTTTTTGTTTTTTTAGATATCTACGTAGCCTCCAAATCATAACCTCCAAATCATAACCCACTAAATAAATAAAACAAATTTGTATAATTTACAGGCTATGACAAATTACATATTTTTTTAAATAAATATTTAGAAAAGTATTTAGAACATTTGTCAATTGTTTGTTTTTAAAAATAATTAAATAGAAGGAAGAGTCATGTGAAATCATCAGATATATTTAGAGTTGACGTTGTGTAGTATTTATTTAGCAGTAGTATGTGCACAACACCTAGACCTGAGATAGACGACTGATTCTGCCCTGTCCTAATCCGAGGACAAGGACTGGTATAATATAGTAGGACTTTCCACATCATGTGTGGACTGTGAACCCCAGGACTAGCCTAGGTCAATAGCGTTTTACATAGAATAAGAAACCCTATATCTAGGGTTCTCTCATATACGCATGTACCAATTTTCACCCAAATCTGACTATGCACGCATATACACGTAATAGATGCATTGATAAGGCATTACTTGTTTGTGCAGTATGCAGCGTAAGTCTGAGCGACAAGGTGAGCCGGAGGTTAAGAAGAGAAAGAAGTACATGTCACAGTGTATGTGTAGTACACGTGGCTGTATACAAGAAGGTGACAGATATATCTCACTAGTGAAGCCAGTCAAACCTAATAATCAACGCTTGTAAAGGGGCCTGATGCACGCGCTTGAGATTGGATGCACAGCGTACAACCAGTCATTACGCAGGATGCTATAATGAAGTCCTTTGTAAAGAGAGATGGGAAGAAGAATCATACTGCCATCAGTGCCAAACACTTTTCTCTGGATGAATTGACATTCAAGGGCAACTGGCAGATCGCGGCAAGCATCAACGCCAAATCTTTTTGTGAATTTCAAAGAACAAGGGATTACCAGTTAGATCGAGTCGTCAAACTACAGTCACATAAGCTACAAGTTGATAAATGTATATGTACCTTGGGAGAGAATGAATGCGGCGAAAACATAATGTTTGAGAATAGTCACGAGCTACCCCGTGATAAGAAACATGCAAAACTCGGAATATCACGTGTAGTTTTAAACGTTAAGTTACAACGTAAACTGAACAACCGATTGAAGATACTGACGGTCGAACAGGCTTACGAGTGCAAAGAAGACATTTTTCTCCGGATGTAAACTTCCATGGAAATTACTAGGTTTCAAACTATATTAAACTAAAATACAATTTAGTCAGTTAGGATTTAGCAGTGGTAGCTTGTGTAAGAATGATCGGGACTGCCTCTTGTTAAGAGCCTAAATATCCTCGATCACACAGGGCGTACCTCTAGCTGTTCTTTATTGAATAATTTTCACTAGAAGTACTAAGAGTTCATGACCACTTGCCTAATTTGTAAATAGACATAATAACGTAAGTCACGTTAATACATTAGCTGATATAAATAAAGTTCCATCTGAAGAAAAGTTAAAAAAAGAAAAAGACTTATTGGATTTTGGAGATTGGCGGGAGGACCAAAATCTATAAGTAGTAGTTCGGAGATTATAAAATTTAGTTTATAATATCCTACATCTACTAATGTCTCAAATAGGTCCAAGTAGATGAGTCATACCAAATACTCAGGCTATTGGAGCCATCAAAGTGAATTTAGAACACTTTGGAAATATTGGAAAAAGAGCTTGTACTAAATTATTTAAAATACAAATAACAACCAATGTAGTATCTCAATTGATCTTGATATTTTAGACTGACCGGAGGCCGTATTTCTACATAGCCCCCAGTAGCTTTTAGAACTACGAACGTACGTTAAAATACGATCTAATTGGTAAAGCGAAAACCAAAGTAAAAACGGTTTCGGTCATGACTTATCGAGTAAGTATGTGCCTATATGTACGAGTTCAAGACTCATGTTGTACTCTATGTCGTTTAGTATTTGGTCCAGTAATCATTTCCGATGTAGGCGCCTTACGTTTATTATTTGGTAAGGTAATAGCCAAAGGCTGTTCTTCATTAGTAAGTAAGCTTGAACAATTTTCTGCACTGTTGGTAAGCAGATCAGAAAGTTTAGTCACGTAGGAAGTAGGTGGCAAATAGGGAATTTCAGATCCGTCAGGGTTTGTAGTCACCTGAGGAAACCCTTTTCGTTTATCTCGTGTGTTCTTATGTAAACGCTTATTCCATTTCTTATTAAAGATACGAAGAAAGTCGCGAGATTCACGAAATGCATCGGAGGTTAGCCAAGCTACTGTCCCATCCATGAAACGGGTCTTGTAGTAAGTGCAACCGTCTTCGGATGTTTTATCAATTATATCTTTGACTTGTGACTCCATAACTGGTATATCAGAATCAAATGAGCGAGCGAATGAGAGTTCGGAGGTAGGGATACGGTGAGTGCCTAGATTGGTTGCGCTAGTACCATCAATGTTATTCACTTCGTAAGTATCACTCTTCTCATCATGGTAGGAATAACAAAAGGTCCTATCGTCTTAGAAGAGAGTTCGGTAACGTTGGCGTTTCGATTTATAATGTTAACGTAATCGCCGACTTTGAACTGAACAATGTTCTTAGTGTTATTCCATCGGTCATACGCTTTAAGTAGGACGCGATTCTTGTGCTCGAGTAAACAAACAGGGGTAAACAACGTTCTGCATATGCTCGATCTTTTTTGTAGCCACGGGGTAGCGTGTTTCTCGGGCGCAGTTTTATCAAACGTTGCTTGTAATTCACTATAGCGGCCAAAGAAATAGTGAAACGGGAGTGTTCCAGTTTGAGGATTCATGCAGTTATTCATTTGAGTCTGAACCCATTTCAAATGATAAGGCCACATATCCTCAACGTCGTCTAGTGCGGTACGCAAGAGTTTCTTAAGTTCTCTATGACGTGTCTCATTTGCACCCTGCGTTTGAGGTTTGTAAGGAACACCACGCCTATGGGTCATGCCTGATACGAGTATAAGTGCCTCCATTACGTCGGTACAAAACTCACTACCGTTATCAGAACATAGTACTCGGGGGAAACCGAAGTCATTTAAGACGTGATAGCATAACCCTGCCACTGTTTGCGAGTGTTTGTTTGGTATTGCATAAAGCAAGTTATAGCCCGAAGCCACACATAAGAAATGACAGATATATACATCGCCAGTATGCTTGGATCGAGTTTAACCAAATCTACTATGACTCGGCGTATCGGTTGGTTTTCTGTCACACTTTTTAGGGGTGCCCAGCCGTAGCGCTTGATCTGGTTTTTTTCTCAATCAGTACAGCGTCGGTATACTTCACGTATGGTTTCTTTCAGCGCCGGGTGATCAAGCCCTGCACGAATAGCCATTTTATAAGTATGCTCATATGCTCGATGCGTTAAATTATGTATAATTTTAACTCTACTTTCGAGCTCCTCTAAGTCAGTCAGATTCTGCGTAACGCTGGCTGGATGAACCATAGGACCGATGCGACAAACAATGGTGTGTTTCCAAGGCGTCTTCTTAATAGAATAGGATCCCTGATACAAGTACGTGTCGGTTTCACGGTCGACATAAATAGGTTCGTCTTGAATCATATTAATTAAATCACGTATCCATGGGTCGGAGTTACGTAAGGGACAACACAGCGTAATGGTAGATTTAGGTGAGTCTTCACTTCTCTTCTATCTGACAGCATTATGTGTGCATAGTCAATGGCTTGTTCGCAAGTAGTAACTTTGCCATTTCCCAAGATTAAATCAGTTGTTTCGTTATGGACAGCCATATCTGTAGCGTAGGCTACTCGGCATGAGATAGTAGAGACTTCAGCCCCTGGATCAAATAGTGCCATAACTTTTTCTCCATTTACGAAAACTGTTTGAAAGATACGTTCATCTCCTTTGGTATAGATTTTATTGAACATTTTCTCATAATCTTGCTCTAGTGCGCACATATGGTACTGTCAGTGCTTAACTTGGACGTCCGGTAAGTCCTTGCAATCCTCTTTGTGCCAACCGTTAGTACCCTTGCAAGTAGCACACTCTTTCATATAGTGTCCAAAATCTGGCTTGCCTGGTGCACACTTAACAGGGTCGTGTCTACCATTCCACTTGCCATTACGTTTTGTGAGGTTGTAACCACACTTCTTGCAAGGCGCTCTCACCTTCTTATCACCTTTCGGTTCGGTAGAAGTAGAGCCAGTACCCCCTCCAGTAGTAGTGCGAGGTTTCTTAGTACTACGCGCAGTATTAGTCTCTACTGCGTTTCGCTTAGTGGGCTGGGTGTAGCTCGTGGTACTAAGTACTCTAGTAGAGGAATTGGTATGCTTGTGTACTATCTTCTCAAAGACAGACCAAGGCATAGATCGCAAATCACCATAGGCGATGATGTCATCATTGACTTTCTTAAAGAGGTTAGCTCCCAGAGTCTCCATCATCTGACAAATTAATAAATATTCGCCAGTATAGGTACGACCACCCATCCGAGTATTCATATGTGTCATATGAGCTAGAGCACCTCGAATAGTGGTATCGTTCGCAAAGGACTTGCGAGACTCTAGAAGTTCACGGTCACGTGCATCTTCAAAAAAGGTGTTAAGTATATTATCACGCAACTGGTGCCAGGGTAGGGCTTTCCAGTTGGGCTCATGAGCCTTCAAGATAGTTCGCCATTCACCTGGCTCACAGAAATGAATAAAGGCATTCATCATCTGCTTATCCCTAAGGCTGGCAGACTCCTTAAGTTGGTCGAAGGCCTTCAGTGTCTCCACTGTACTCTCATTAGTAGAGAAATCGACCTCAGCCTGCGCGTTACCTAGCTGCTTTATAAAGCTTGGTTCTAAGTGTTCACGAGGCTCATGCTCAGTGCTACGGGCTGCTAGTGCCAAGATGGTGTCTATTTCCTTTCTCTTGTTATCGATTAGATAGCGAATGTTATCCGCTTTCCTATCGTCAAGGTCAGAGTCATTCAATAGACGGTCCTCAAGGACTTGCATACCAGAGCGTAATAGCCTGAGACGAGTATGTCTGGTTCTCACTTCCTCATCCTCAGGATTAGAGCGGGAACTCTCTAACGAGGTACTGGTGTAGCGATTGCCAAAATCGTGATTACCAGGGTTAGTTGGCAAATGAGGGTCGATATTACGAGGATGGTAAGCCTCATCGAGTTCCATACGATCATATCCTCTGACAGGGTTAGGTTTGTCAAGAGGATGATCGATGGTAGCATCAGAGCTATAGAGATTAAATTTTGAAATATTATCTCTCTCGCCAGTGGTAAATGGCTTAGTGGTAAACATACTGGCTGGTAAACCAGTAGGTCTCGGGTTCGAAACCCGGCCCGAATTTTTTTCTTCTTCTTCGGTATAGGAAGAATATCAGCCAAGTGGGACACGATAGAGGGGTCCACAACTGCTGCTGCCGCTAGCTCCTTCAAGAGCGCTTCAGTGCGGTTCAATTGGCGTCGAGATTGAGAGGATCCAACCACTCGTTGTCGAGTTATGGCATCCTCAGCTTCGGCCCCAAGATTTGAGCTGAATGGAATGGCTTCTCCATCGATGGCGAAACCGAAATTTTCGGACAGGTCCAATACTTCCTTTTCACGCCGGATTTGTGCTGGAGTGTCCTTTAGATGTGGAGTTATAATGCCCCCCGACATTCGTATCCACGAATTTTCCAGCCTTTCGACGTTTATCCCCAATATTTGACGGCACGTGGTCAGGGGGGCAAGCTGGGGTCCTGAGCTTCACTCCTAGGTGATACACGGACGCTGGCGAGCCTTTCCGCGGTAGTAGATACCTCTTCTTCCAAGGCTTTAGGATCCGACGAGTCATCCTCAGAACAATCCTCTGTACCAACCTCAGAATTTGCTTCCCCAACAGTATCCTCGGCAGGCTCAACTCCAGACAGGCTAGGTGTTTCCACAGGGACCTCAGGAACCTCGACAGGCTTAGCAGGCTTAGAGCTAGCGGCTCCCTTGCCTTTAGAAGTACCCTTAGCCATAGTATTTGCTGGATAGTAAATCGATGTCAGACAGTCTAGGAGCAGTACACTACTGTAACTACTATTTAACTGAAAAATATGTAAACTTCGATGGAAATTACTAGGTTTCAAACTATATTAAACTAAAATACAATTTAGTCAGTTAGGATTTAGCAGTGGTAGCTTGTGTAAGAATGATCGGGACTGCCTCTTGTTAAGAGCCTAAATATCCTCGATCACACAGGGCGTACCTCTAGCTGTTCTTTATTGAATAATTTTCACTAGAAGTACTAAGAGTTCATGACCACTTGCCTAATTTGTAAATAGACATAATAACGTAAGTCACGTTAATACATTAGCTGATATAAATAAAGTTCCATCTGAAGAAAAGTTAAAAAAAGAAAAAGACTTATTGGATTTTGGAGATTGGCGGGAGGACCAAAATCTATAAGTAGTAGTTCGGAGATTATAAAATTTAGTTTATAATATCCTACATCTACTAATGTCTCAAATAGGTCCAAGTAGATGAGTCATACCAAATACTCAGGCTATTGGAGCCATCAAAGTGAATTTAGAACACTTTGGAAATATTGGAAAAAGAGCTTGTACTAAATTATTTAAAATACAAATAACAACCAATGTAGTATCTCAATTGATCTTGATATTTTAGACTGACCGGAGGCCGTATTTCTACACGGATCAGTTAATAAATAATACACCAAACAAGAAGCGCAAGCGTGTAACGCTAAAAGAAGATGCAGTACCTACATTCAAAATATTACTTTCTACTGTTATGAATGCTTGCAAGTACCCGACTAGACGAATAGAGCGCCACAAGATACAGAGCTTAGCAATAAAACTATAGTACAGTTTAGGCACTACCAGCGGCAAAGCTAAATTTTGTTCGAGGATGTCGATATCTCAAGCTAGTGATAAAATCACACCCCTGTTTCATGAACATAGAAGGAAGCTACGTGAAATGATGGATAACAGCAAAAGGAACGAGAACGAGAAGCATTTGGTGATCATAGTGGGTGGAGCACAGTTCATTCCTTTAAGATGTTAGAATAGCTTGCTTTACGTCGAAAGACCACAGGCGAGGCAACTCTGGCATAGTAGACTGCTAGAGCAGAAGATCAGTCCTTTGTACACTAGTCCAGTATATGTGACAGAACATCTAGCTTAATTAATCTCTATCAAATTAAGTGTATAACCTACTACAACTGAGCTCTAGCCACATATACTAGACTACCATTTGAAGAAAAAAAATGTCTTCCTAGTACATGGATTGACTACCCTCTAAGTTCAATTCGATCTGATTTCACTGGTTTAACGATTTACACATTCACACATACAGAGAGAAAACTTAACGATCCCTCTAGCTTCCACTCCTCAAGTCTTAACAATAATTATGGTCTCGTTCCAACCACCCACTGATGGCATTATTCCCCGCAACAACGTTCGCCGAGTGCTATCCATGTGTTATGGTCGTCGCAACCGACCCATTTTTCCCTTGACCTTTTGAATGTGTAAATTTCGATGGATATTTCTATGTTTTAAAATATGTTATATAAACTAAGATACAATTTAAGTCAGTTAGGATTTAGCGTGGTAGCTTGTGTAAGAATGATCGGGACTCCCTCTTGGTAAGAGCCTTGATATTCTCGATCACGCAGGACGTACCTCTAGCTGTTCTTTATTGAAGAAAATTCATAAGTGTCCATGACCACATATCTTAAGTCAAGTTAATACATTAGCTAATATAAATAAAGATCCATCTGACGAAAAGTTGAAAAAAAGAAAAATACTTATTGGATTTTGGAGATTGGCGGGAAGACCAAAACCTGTAAGTAGTAGTTCAGAGATTATAAAATTTAGTATATAATATCCTACATCTACTATCGTCTCAAATAGGTCCAAGGAAATGAGTCCTACCAAATACTCCGGCTATTGGAGCCATCAAAGTGAAAAATTAGAACATTTTGGAAATATTGGAAAAAGAACTTGTATCAAATTATTTAAATACAAATAAAAACCAATATATTTTCTCATTTGATCTTGATATTTAGACTGACCGGGGGCCATATTTCTACATAGCCCCCAGTAGCTTTTAGGACTACAGACGTACGTGAAGGTACAATTTAGTAAACCAAAGTAAAACGGTTTCGGCCATGGTTTATCGAGTAAGTATGTGCCTATATGTACGAGTTCAAGACTCATGTTGTACTATTTAGTCCAGTAGTCATTTCCGATGTAGGCGCCTTACGTTTATTAAGGTAATAGCCAAAGGTAGTTCTTCATTAGTAAGTAAGTTCGAAGGAACTTTTTGCTCAGTTGGTGAGCAGATCGGAAAGTTTAGTCACATAGGAAATGGGTGGCAAATAGGGAATTTCATATCCATCCGGGTTTGTAGTCACCTGAGGAAACCCTTTCCGTTTATCTCGTGTGTTCTTATGTAAACACTTATTCCATTCTTATTAAAGATACGAAGGAAGTCGCAAAATTCACGAAATGCATCGGAGGTTAGCCAAGCTACTGTTCCATCCATAAAACGGGTCTTGTAGTAAGTGAAACCGTTGTGACTCCATAACTGGGACATCAGAATCAAATGAGCGAGCGAATGAGAGTTCGGAGGTAGGGATACAGTGAGTGCCTAGATTAGTTGCGCTAGTACCATCTATGTTATTCACTTCGTAAGTATCACTCTTCTCATCATGGTAGGAAATAACAAAAGGTCCGATTGTCTTAGAAGAGAGCTTGGTAACGTGGACATTGCGATTTATAAGGCTAACATAATCGTCAACTTTGAAATGAACAATGTTCTTAGTGTTATTCCATCGGTCATACGCTTTAAATAAGACACGATTTTTGTGCTCGAGTAAACAGTGGTAAACAACGTTCTGCATATGCTCGATTTTTTGTAGCCACGGAGTAACGTGTTTCTTGGCATTGCGATTTATAATGCTAACATAATCGCCATGTTTGAAATGAACAATGTTCTTAGTGTTGTGGTCAGAATACAAGTACTTAGATTCATTTGATTATTTTAGGTTTATTACAAGTTTTACAGTTTATCAGAATAGTCTGATAAACTGTGTTTAGGGTTTTGCTGGTTTTACAGCACATGACTAATGACTCATTTCAAGAGTCAGTCATTTTAATATTGCTGTTTATAATTACTAATAAATGAACAACGTCACCCTCCTTGAGGAGGGAGAACGTTGTGATACAGCTATCCAGCGTATACTTACTACATTTTTAACTTACCATAGAAGTTGTTAGTTTATTAGTAATTACAGGGAAAGCTACAGAATTAGAACTAGTCAGTAGCTGGCACATATTATTTTTTATAAGTATAACAATTGAAAAACGATACGAACAACGAATGTCGCATCAAAAGAAACGATTTAGATTATCCGGTCGTTGTACTAACGACGGTGAGGAGGGAGAACGTTGTGATCAGTTATCCAGCATATACATACTACATTTTTAACTTACCATAGAAGTTGTTAGTTTATTAGTAATTACAGGGAAAGCTACAGAATAAAAACTAGTCACGCATATTTTTTGTTATAAGTATAACAATTGAAAAACGATACGAACAACGAATGTCGCATCAAAAGAAACGATTTAGATTATCCGGTCGTTGTACTAACGACGGTGAGGAGGAGAACGTTGTGATACAGTTATCCAGCATATATACATACTATTTTTTAACTTACCATAGAAGTTGTTAGTTTATTAGTAATTACAGGAAAGCTACAGAATAAAAAACTAGTCACGCATATTTTTTTTGTTATAAGTATAACAATTGAAAAACGATCCGAACAACGAATGTCGCATCAAAAGAAACGATTTAGATTATCCGGTCGTTGTACTAACGACGGTGAGGAGGGAGAACGTTGTGATACAGTTATCCAGCATATACATACTACATTTTTAACTTACCATAGAAGTTGTTAGTTTATTAGTAATTACAGGAAAGCTACAGAATAAAAACTAGTCACGCATATTTTTTGTGTTATAAGTATAACAATTGAAAAACGATACGAACAAAGAATGTCGCATCAAAAGGAACGATTTAGATTATCCAGTCGTTGTACTAACGACGTTTGGACAACGAGTATGAAGAAAGAATCTACTAATACGGGTGAAACCGATGAGCGAACATTCCAATCAAGTACAACATTAGCCAGGGTCAACAAGGAAGGTCTCAAGACGATCAAATGACGAAATCAGAGAATCAGCCAGGATCCACAGATATGTAGTCATGTGTGAGTACAGGTAGGAAGGTTGTTTTCAGTGTGAGACAAGTACAAATTGAATTGCAAGTTAATGAGCTTAAATTATATTTAAGTAGTTGTTAGAAGAAAAGAAAAGAAATAGGATCCACAGTAGTAGAGATGGGAGATGTACATGGTTAGTGCCGACTCGGTTAATACTATGACGCAAAGAATCAGCGGCATACTATATTATTTTACAAAGTTTTAAGAATGGGAAAGGTAAAAGACCAACGATAAATATATATTAGGCAACACGTCAAAAGACTGCATAACGTGTTCTAAGGACGTGAGCAGACCGATGATTTAAGTCATAGGAAATGGAATCGCAAGACATGTGCATCTAATGGCATCTATACGTAACTAAGTAGGAGGATACAAGGAAGCATATAGAGACATAAGTAAGCGTCTGTGAGTTATTAGGAGCATATATGGGTGGGGGCATACATAACACGAACGATGTAAGTAAATACATGGGTAAATTGTGAAAATGATATGCGAACACACTCAAATCACTAGAACTTCCAGATAAATCAGGTTAACGGAGAAGTGTGGTTGACGGCAGCCTAGTTTAGGAGTGCACTAACGAGCAATCGTTCTTAGATCGAGAAGCATATTCCAACAGCCGCAACAGCACATGACAAGGACATCACGGGTAAGAAGAGTAAATAGGAGCGATAAGGGAAGTTCCCGACAGGGTCCTGCGAATAGGCCGTCATTAGGTCGGAGCAGGAGCAGGCGAGGAGTAGACCAAGAAGTTGCTCCGACTAATGAGGCACTTAACCACATGTAATTGTGGGATGGAGAGTTAGACAGCAGGTAATGTTAGAGTAGATAGACTATCCACACTACTGGTGTTAGTGAAGGAAATGAAACAGTAACGAGGGAACCCACGAGCTCCTCGGAGATCGATGTCGAGACGTTATGTGTTTGAAGGATGGAATTTGGTAGAAAATGGACATTTATATCTAGTACTCTATCAGTTCATTCGCACACATTTCTAGTTCTCCATTGACAAACAACTCACCAACCATGTCCTACCCCCGCCAAAGTCGTAGACACCAACTCTTGAATCCTGTGCGCCGCAAGGAAGATGATATCGACCGACGTGGAACTAAACGTCGTCAGTCCCATACGGAACGTTCCGCTCCGCACTCAGGTCAGGCTCTGGAGGGGCAACAACAGACACGTCTTGGGGCTCCATACCCTGTTTCCGCGGACGACAAGCAGCCACCAACAGCAAACAAAGATGGACCTGTATAGTCTGACGAGGCTGTCATATTCGAGGGTGAGACCAAGGAAGTGCCCGACCTGCGTGTGGACAGCAGTCAGACTTTTATTGGGGAACAGGTAGCTAGTAAAGGTCTGTCCTCTCGTTCGTCTCCGGGTACTCCAGGGGCCTTCTCCTCCAGTAATGACCAACCACGCCTCCCACCTAACAAGTGGAGGCGTCACCGGCGCCGTACCAACAACAAGGAAACGGCACGGGAACAATTGTCAGCTCAGAAATTTACAGAGCTGATGGCACAACAGTAGTCTCTCTTGGAAAAATACGAACAGATGTTGCAGCGCATAAACGCCGGACGAACTTCAATAGGGCCGGCTGCTAAGGGGAGATCTTCTGACGCACACAAACGGGTACAGGCAGTACCAGAGGACGCAGACAACCCTACCTTCCAAATCTAAGGCTGTAAGCGTCCGTACCATGGACTCGGGTACAAATCACCAGGGTCAGAGGACCGTTCAACCGAGGAGGAGGATACTCTGTCTGCCAGTGGGAACACACCAACTTTTCAAGAGTTCGCACATGAACAAGTATTAGCCAAACAGAACCCTCATGGTAAGAAGGCGGTGACGAATAGACAGGATCGATTAAGTACGAACCTGCGCCAACAACAGCAACACCAGTGGGACGAGAAAGAAGCGCCCAGTGAATATGTACAGACACCTAAACGGCAAAAGAAGGAGACACCAGTACCTCCACCTACACCGGCTAGTATCGAGAAAAGCCGACAGACGCTACACGCACGGATACTACATTTAAGTGACGAGCTATGCCAAGCAATCGAGGAGAGTAACACGGCTCGAGCTGAAGCTCTTCGGGGCTTGATTGAGACACTTCGAGCTACATTAGAGTCCCGACCAGTAGAGAAGCGTCCCGTACCTTCACCACGTACGTGGCCTGATTGGCCGTCGAACAGATACTACCTACATGATATTATGGAACGGGACACAAGAGGGGCGCTCCTCGAGGCGTTCAAGAACGCACAAATCGCAGGGTTGGACGAGAGTTGGAACCTTACATGATTTCATAAGGTACTATCTTTCTTCAAGGCGGAGAAGTCAACACTGGACTACATCCGCGACAATTCTGAACGGTTGAAGACATGGACACCTCAACTACAGATCGAACAGATCTGTTCGCACGAAACACAAGCCACTGTCGATCCCGCGTTTCGCAAGTTAGCCAAGGGCCAAAGTCGGAACATGCACACTCCTCTTATGGAACAAATGACACAGCTCATGGAGAACCACAGGAGGGCACGTGAACGGTGCCAGACAGATGCCGACTTCCAACGGAATTTATTGAACCACTGCATTGTGCAACTGTTAGAAGAAGCTCTCAACAGCCGTACGTATGAACATACTCTACAGTTGCATCCCAAATGGCAACTGATGGAGACACACGAGCTTGTACAGCTGTTGAGCCCTGACATTCAGGATGCACAGCAACGTACGACAGCACGTCTCCAGAGTCGCAACAACCGCGAGGGCCCGACGACCAATGGAAGTCACGACTACACCAATAGTCGCCCCAACTTACAGACGAGTAGACGACAAACGCAGAATTGGACTCAACGGTCCCAACCTACGGTACCAACAACTTGTGCGGGGTGCCAGGCACAAGCGCCACCAGGTGGTAGTCACATCCCACGGTGTCATCATTTCAAGGCGTCGCAAGCGGTGAGCGCGGAGGGTCGGGCAAGGCTATTCGACAACAACCATCCTTCGAGGGACGTACAATCAGTACACAGACCTCCACAACATCAACCGCAGGACAGGGGCAGTATACATCCCAGACCAGAGACATAGTCACAATATGTCCGACGCCTCAAGTACAGGTTAATGCGATTACACAGGACGAAGTCTTGGCTCTACCATCGGAAGCTACGGAGATTCATATCAACACGATTCTTCACGAAGACTTCGAGCACATGACGTCAACACCAAACCACGCCTATGAGACGTGGGAGTCGGTAGCCGATCACGCATGAGAGGTGAGGGTGTCTGAGTCGGATAGAAGCTTCATATTTGTTACCACGATTGGAGCAGTGATGGCAATACAAGACCCATTGCTGACGTCAGATAACCGAGTCTATATTCAAGTACAAATCAACGGACGTACGTTCAAAGCCTTGATAGACACGGGAGCAAATAGAAGTTGTATCTCACAGACATCCGCAGACCTCCTTGGCCGACCAATAACTCCGGCAACACCTGGGTCATTTATATATTTAGCTGACACGGCGGTTCGAACTCCTCGACTGGGGACGACGGAAGTGGTACCTATAAGGTACGGCACCAGAATTATCGACGGTTCATTGGAATTGATGAACTTGCCGGTGGGTATAGATGTCATAGTGGGGCAAGATATGTTGAAAGGCTTGGGCCTATACATAGGCGGTATCCGATCGCCACTTGCACCAATAGACCGCACGGAACTAGATGAGCTCCTCGAACCCATACCACGCCGACAAGCACCTAACACGACGGAACCCGTTGATGTACGCTAACAGTTGGCACGGGATTTGGAAGCCAATGCGAAGATTGCCGACAACGCACGCTGTCGTCTGGAAGGGAGTGAGGTAACCATCCCAGTTACCCACGAACAAGCGATTCAGATACGTAGATCGACGCGTAACTTCGTATCCGATCGATGGCTCCCCTATGTGAATGAACAAGTGAAGAAGTGGTTGACGGATTTGGTGATTACGAAACGAACGACACCAACGACTGTTAATCTTCTTCTCCTTGCGGTACCGACATTCGATGCGGAAGGCAACGTCAAGAAGGTACGCGTGTGTTTAGATATGCGTGCCGTTAACGCGCTTATTCCTGGTGACCAGTTCCTGATCCCCAAGGTCAACGAACTCATATCCCGCCTCAAGAGTAATATGTACTACACGACGCTGGACATATCGGCTGCATACCACAGGCTGCCCATCCATCCAGACTCACAATACTTATTTAGTTTTACACACGAACGTTATCAGTACTCGTTCACATCAGCACCGTTCGGTCTTCATGTACTCACGCAGCAGTTCCAACGTACCTTGAGTACGATACTTGATGGCTTACCGGTTCACCACTATATCGATGACATAGTTATCGCTAGTGACGATTATGACGAGCACGTTAGGACGGTGTAGAAGGTGATACAACGCTTAACATACCACAGTTTTAAGCTTAACCCTGCCAAGTGCCACTTCGCTATTTCCGAAGTCATGATCCTAGGGGCCAAGCTGATCGACTGGACCACACCACTACGGTACAAAGATATAGCCTCGGCGTTGGGTTTAGCAAATTACCTCCACGAACATCTGCCTAATTTCGCGAACACGGTCGCACCCTTGCGCGAATTTCGCAAACTCAAACCAAAGGAGTTGATAGGTGATCGTTGGGAGGAGAGACATGCACAGGCGTGGCAGGCAATGAAGGACGCAGTGGTGAATGCTGTGACGCTACACTTTCCGGTCGACGGCATTCCTTTGAACTTGAAAACCGACGCTAGTGATTACGGTTTGGGGGGAGCGCTATTACAATGGGTCGACGGTAAGAAACAATACTTAATGTTCTTTAGTAAGACTCTGAACCATGCGCAACAGAACTACGCCACACCTATGAAGGAGTTACTGGCATTGGTATATGGTCTGACACATTTCAGGGAATACTTGGATGGGCAACGGTTTGCGGTCTTCACGGACCACAAGGCCCTTGTGTATATGAACACACAGCTCAAGCTTAATCCGATGCTTCAGAAATGGCATCATATCATCACGCCATTCAACTTCACCATATCGCATATACCAGGAGAGACAAATGTGCTCCCGAACATGTTAAGTAGAGTACACGAGGGGACAGCGGAACAGGACGAACTCGAAATAATGTATACAGACTGCTGGCCATTCCCTAGTTACTTTGAACAAGCGCAACAACATTTCGGACCGAATGACATAGATGTATTTGCGGACCCAACCAACGCTCAGCTTCCTCGGTTCTGGACAAAGGATGATGGGGGAGGAGTGTTTGCCCACGACTGGTCGATAGTCGACGGATGGATGAACCCGCCTTGGGAACAGATACACAGGATATTACGCAAGATACGAGCCGACGGCGCACGGGCCACAGTATGTCTACCATGGGTACCAAGAGCACCATGGTTTGACCTGTTCAAGCAGTTATTGCAGACGGAACCGGTGCTGGTACCACGGACACCGCACACGTTCCTCAAGTACGCTAAGTACGCATGTGGGAAGACACCATGAGGTCATACCGTAGTAGCACGGGTGGGTCCTCCCAATGGGTTCAAACTGTACCCGCTGTTTTCACAGCGACTTGGTTATGCAGAACCAAAGCATACAAAATATGTCATGTGCTTAGATACAGCGCGAGAAATCTCAGTGGCAATGGCAGATGCAGAGGGTCAACCGGCGTTTGCACAAGCGAGTCCGGAGGAGAAACAGCGCCGTACGCAACTCACGCAAGCGCAACACGAACAAGGACATCATGGGGCGGCGGACACAGTCCAACAACTTCGTCAGAACGGTCATGTTTGGCCAGGGGCACTTGAGTTAGCCACAGAGGTTAAGCGGCAATGTGGCACATGTTTGGGACAGGACACACTTCATAAATGCTTCCACCCGATGATCAGCATCGATGCACGCTACCCGTGGGACCATATTCAAGTGGACTTCATCCCGATGCCACTGTAGTCCAGACGCAAGAACAATTATATTCTTCACGTCTTGGACATCGCCACAGGCTATTCTATCCTTCGAGTCACACCGGACAAGACAAAGAAAACCACGACACAGACACTCATAGAGATTTTTGGCGTGCATGGCTTCCCCCGTAAAATCCAAACAAGCATGGGAAATGAGTTCACCAACAAGATAGTGGAGCTTCTGGTGCAAGAAGTGGGGATGCTACATAAGGTGTCTCCACCATATCGACCCCAAGTGCTGGGCGCGGCGGAACGACGTCATAAGGAGATTACACGTTCTATTCGACAATGCTGTGAGGCAGTTCCCCTTCGTTGAGACGAACGCCTTCCGTTTACGATGCTATACCAGAACCTTCGGATATCCCGCCGCCATAAAAGTGAACCATTTAGCGTGTACTTTGGCCGCCACCATGTTCCGTTCGCCGATTTTACGGACGAGTTGCCGGATTCTCAGCCGATGACGTATGACACCTGGGCACAACGATTAGACCAGTTACAGGACACTATATTGCCGACCCTTCACCACATTACCAAGAAGTATACAGGCAAGCTTACGACGACATTTGACCGCCTGCATGCTCACGACTTAGTACATTTCGACGAAGGAGATGTGGTCATGGTACGATCAGAAGGCCGAACAACTAATGCTATGCGGCCATTGTTTGGACCATACGTAGTCAAAGCTAGACACGGTCAACGCTATGAGTTAGCGAACAACGATGGTTCCGCTCCACCAGAATTCAAGGACAAACCGGTACGGGTGAAACTCAAGACACACAGACCCACTAATTAACGAAGACTTGTGGACCGAAGGAGGGGTTGAGTTTCGCCATATTATCACACACCGTACGAATGATGAGACGGGGAAGTTGGAATGCCTGGTGAGATGGTGAGAAGGCGAACCAACGTGGAAAACAGCAGAAGCTTTTGATGATGCCAACGATATCGCGGCCTACCACAAAGCTTCGCAGACACAGACACGTAAACGCCAACGCACACAAATCTAATGATAACTCTTTGACGACCATTCGGTCGAACGGTACGCTCGAACCGTGATTTTCGAGCCCTCTAGCTCTCAGAGGTTAAATACCAGCGCACTGCTCTAGCTCTCCGAGAATAAAGCTCTCCGAGGATAACTGCCAGCACACTGCTCTAGCTCTCAGAGGATAAATGCCAGTACATAAGGTACTATGTTATTCTTATCATCGCTGAAACTGGCACACTGCTTTGTTCAGTGCTTCAGTTTGGGGTTGTGGTCAGAATACAAAGTACTTAGATTTATTTGAATATTTTAGGTTCATTACACGTTTTACAGTTTATCAGAATAGTCTGATAAACTGGGTTTTAGGGTTTTTCTGGTTTTACAGCACATGACTAATGACTCATTTTAAGAGTCAGTCATTTTAGGATTACTGTTTATAATTACTAATAAATGAACAACGTCCCCCTCCCTGAGAAGGGAGAACGTTGAGATGCAGTTATCCAGCGTATACTTACTACAGTGTTATTCCATCAGTCATACGCCTTAAATAGGACACGATTTTTGTGCTCGAAAAAACAGGGGTAAACAACGTTCTGCATATGCTCGATCTTTTGCAGCCACGGAGTAACGTGTTTCTCGGGCGCAGTTTTGTCAAACGTTGCTTGTAATTAGTGAAACGGGAGTGTTCCAGTTTGAGGATTCATGCAGTTATTCATTTGAGACTAAACCCATTTCAAATGATAAGGCAACATATCCTCAACGTCATCTAGTGCGGTACGCAATAGCTTCTTTAGTTCTCTATGACGTGTCTCATTTGCACCCTGCGGTTGAGGTTTATAAGGAACACCACGCCTATGGGTCATGCCTGATACGAGTATAAGTGCCTCCATTACGTCGGTACAAAACTCACTACCGTTATCAGAACATAGTACTCGGGGGAAACCGAAGTCATTTAAGACGTGATAGCATAACCCTGCCACTGTTTGCGAGTGTTTGTTTGGTATTGCATAAAGCAAGTTATAGCCCGAAGCCACACATAAGAAATGACAGATATATACATCGCCAGTATGCTTGGATCGAGTTTAACCAAATCTACTATGACTCGGCGTATCGGTTGGTTTTCTGTCACACTTTTTAGGGGTGCCCAGCCGTAGCGCTTGATCTGGTTTTTTTCACAATCAGTACAGCGTCGGTATACTTCACGTATGGTTTCTTTCAGCGCCGGGTGATCAAGCCCTGCCCGAATAGCTATCTTATCATATGCTCGATGAGTTAAATTATGTAATATTTTAACTACTCTCGAGCTCTTCTAAGTCAGTCAGATTCTGTGTAACGCTGGCTGGATGAACCATAGTCCCGTTAGATAGGGCAACTTCAGTATCAGGAGGGGTAGACTCCTGAGATACGTAATTAACAACATTAGATTGTTGAAGTATCTTCTTCAGTTGTTTCGCAAATCCTGGCTGTTCTTTAAGCAGCGCTTTAAGTAGTTGAGTGCGAGCTTCAGGTTCTTTTAGAGCTTTGAGTCTTTGATCCATGGCCATAGCCAGTTCCATGTTTTTACGATCTAGTGCTGTCTCAATCGGCATTACCTCGACTGCAATCTTGTTGGGTGCATGTGTTGTACGAGTCTTGAGTTTTTGTTCAAACTCTTTAGACTCCTCTAGTTTAGCTAAGAACTCGGTGGAGGGTTTCCATTTAGTGGTATCTGCAGGACCGATGGGACAAACGATGATGTGTTTCCAAGGTGTCTTCTTAATAGAATAGGATCCCTGATACAAGAACGAGTCGGTTTCACGGTCGACATAGATAGGGATAATATTATTTATTTCAAAAGTGTCAAGTATGTATGTTACAATGTATGAACATATGATATGACTCTCATAGTCGCTGTAGTGGTTCAGGAAAGATTCATAGATAGGCTCATTTTGTATCATATTAATTAAATCACGTATCCATGGATCGGAGCTACGAAAAGGACAACACAGCGTATTGGTAGATTTAGTATTATTAACATAATTTAACAACTGTGCGATAAGTTGCCAAGGTGGGTTAGCCCACGCATTATGCTTTGATAGGTCAAGTTGAAAGGCATCACCTTTAGGATGAGTCAACGACCTATAATCAGAAACCTGTTTGTTATGTTCTGCGGCGAACATATCAATAGTAAATGGACCCCATCTTGATTGACCGAGGTTAAACCATTTCTTATTATGCATCCAATCGGTTGCTAATAACTCTTTAACTGTTTTCTGGTAGTCAGGGACAAGTCGAGAGAGCATGTCAAGAAGATGACTATGTATTCCTGGTATGTGTGTAATGTTAAATGCGAACTTAGCAATAATGTCATGCCAGCGGCTCACCAACTGTGAATCAGAGTTCATGTCTTTTAAATATGTTTAAGACTTTTGATCACAAGCGACTCTTAGCGCAGTAACTATAGCTAGGAGCTCTTGTTTAAAGGTAGGGTAGTTCCGTTGACTCTTATTATAACTCTTGCTAAAGAATTGTATGTAACGTGGTTTACCATTTATCGTTTGGTATAACACTCCACCTACCGCTCGATCTGAAGCGTCGGTTGCTGCTTGGAGTGGGACGCCATCCACATGATATTGCATGATGGGTGCGTCCATTACTTTACTTTTGACTAGCTGGAATGTATCATCACATTCTTTGGTCCAGAGCTTTCCCAAAGGTCCTTTGTGTAGCCGTAGGTGACTGAAAGGCTTTAAGTAATGAGAAAGATGAGATACCGAATCCGAGAAGTTAACAAAACCACACACAGAGTTCACATCTCTTCCAGTAATCGGTGTTGATAAATCCAACAGAAATTGTTTCTTGCCAGGATCAATTTCTACCCCTGCTTCAGATACCTTGCAACCAAGTAAGTGTATAGTATCTTTAGCAAAAGAACACTTGTCCTCGTTAATCTTAAGTTTGGCATGGTTTAGTCGCTTTAAGACTTCCTTAACGAGTTTAGCATGTTCATGTGCTGTCTTTGTAAAGATAACTATATCATCTAAATATACTGATACGTTATCCGACAGGTCCGCAAATAGTTCCATCATAACTTGTTGGAAGAAAGAAGGTAACATATGTAAGCCTTCAGGTGCACCTGTAAATTGATACTTCTTACCTTGCCAAGTAAAGGAAAGTATTTCCTATGCGGCTCATATATTTATAATTGATGGAATGCAGCTTTTAAGTCTACCTTGGAAAAGATAGTCGCACCTTCCATTTTGCGTAGTATCTCGCTTATCTTAGGTAAGGGAAAACTATGTTGCGGAATTAGTTTGTTGATTGGCGACAGGTCTAGTACTACTCTTGTTTTACTAAACATTCCATCAGATTTATATCGATCGACCGCTAAGAGAGCTAAGTTAACTGGGGTTGCATCATAATTGATTTCAATTAGACCCTGTTTTAACCAATCTTCGATTTGGGTTTTGACAACGTCTTTGTGTCTCCAACTCACGTAGTTATGTGAAGGACACTTTAACTTAGAGAAGTCGACGTTTGTCAAGTCAAGCTTAACGTACCCATTAGAGAACTTAAACATACACCAATCAGTTATTGCAATCTTCCTGTTTTGTATAATTAAGTCCATAATTATATCGGTGAAGTGCGGAATCATATCCTTTGCTTCACCTTCCGGAGGTTTAGGTATCTTTAACATATTATCATCTGACTGATCTTTATTCGGGTCTAGCCCATTAGGCAGACCAGTGAGTGTTATACCTAAACTGAGAAGATCAGTCATACCTATAATTAAATCGTATTTCTGAGACATGTCAGTAACGATTAGGTGAGTCTTTACTTCTCTTCTATCTGACAAAATTATGTGTACATAGTCAATGACTTCTTCGCAAGTGGTAACTTTGCCATTTCCCAAGATTAAATTAGTTGTTTCGTTATGGATTGCCATATCTGTAGCGTAGGCTACTCGGCGTGAGATAGCAGAGTCTTCAGCCCCTGGATCATAAAGTGTTATAACTTTTTCTCCATTTACATAAACGGTTTGAAATATACTTTCATCTCCTTTGGTATAGATTTTATGGAACTTTTTCTCATAATCTTGCTCTAGTGCACACAAATAGAACTGTCAGTGCTTAACTTGGACGTCCGGCATGTCCTTGCAATTATCTTTGTGCCAACCGTTAGTACCCTTGCAAGTAGTACACTCTTTCATATAGTGCCCAAAGTTTGGCTTGCCTGGTGCACACTTAACAGAGTCGTGTTTACCATTCCACTTGCCATCCCGTTTAGTGAGGTTGTAACCACACTTCTTGCAAGGTGCTCTCTCCTTCCTTTCACCCTTTGGTTCAGTAGAAGTAGAGCCTTTACCACCTCCAGCAGCAGTGCGAGGTTTCTTAGTATTACGCACAGTGTTATTCTCTGTCGCGGTACGCTTAGCGGGCTGGGTAAAGCTCGAGGTACTAAGTACTCTAGTAGATGAGTTGGTATGCTTTTGAACTATCTTCTCGAAGACAGACCAAGGCATAGATAGCAAATCACCATAGGCGATAATATCATCATTGACCTTTTTAAATAAGCTAGCTCCCAGAGTCTCCATCATCTGACAAATCAATAAATATTCGCCAGTATAGGGATAATAATATTTATTTCAAAAATGACAAGTATAGGTACGACCTCCGAGTGTTCATATGTGTCATATGAGCTAGAGCACCTCGAATAGTGGTATCGTTCGCCAAGGTCTTGCGAGACTCTAGAAGTTCACGGTCACGTGTATCTTCAAAGAAAGCGTTAAGTATATTCTCACGCAACTGGCGCCAGGGTAGGGCTTTCCAGTTGGGCTCATAGGCCTTCAAGATAGTTTTCCATTCCTCTGACTCACAGAAATGTATAAAGGCATTCATCATCTGCTTATCCTTAAGGCTGGCAGACTCCTTAAGTTGGTCAAAGGCCTTCAGTGTTTCCACTGTACTCTCATTAGTAGAGAAATCAACCTCAGCCTTCGCGTTACCTAGCTGCTTTATAAAGCTCGGTTCGAAGCGTTCACGAGGTTCACGCTCAGCGCTACGGGCTGCTAGCGCCAAGATGAAGTCTATCTCCTTTATCTTGTTATCGATTAGATAGAGAATGTTATCCGCTTTCTTAGCGTCAAGATCAGAGTCATTCAATAGACGGTCCTCAAGGACTTGCATACCAGAACGTAATAGCCTAAGACGTTGTTGTTTGGTTCTCACTTCCTCGTCTATAGGAAGAATATCGGCCACGTGGGATAAGATCGAAGGGTCAGAAACTGCGGCAGCGGCTAACTCCTTTTGAAATTCATCTTTGCGGTTCAAATGACGTCAAGATTGAGAAGATCCAACCACTCGTTGTCGAGTTATGGCGTCCCCAATATTTGCGTCTTCCGCCCCAACATTCGGTGGCGAGGCATTCAGTGGCGAGGCATGCAATGAAATTTCACGAAATGGACCGCCGCCATCTTTGTTGATAGGTGGATTGGGCTGACTTTCAGTAGTAATAAACCGTCGATCTCAAGACGATTCCTCCACTTGTTCAGGAGATATAGCCTTTCCAATATCTGACTTTTCACGGGCAGATGGCGAGCTGATGCCCTGGGCTGCACTACTAGGAGACACACGGACGCTAGCGAGCCTTTCCGCGACAGTTGAGACTTCCTCTTCCAAGGCTTTAGGGTTCAACGAGTCATCTCAAGAGTTTTCATCAGAACCAAGCTCAGAAACGGCGTCCTCTACAGTTTCAACGGCAGGCTCAGTACCAAACGGACCAGTGTCCCCAGTAACCTCAGGAACCTCAACAGGCTTAGCAGGCTTAAAGCTGGCGGCTCCCTTGCCTTTAGAATTTCCTTTAGCCATAGTTATAGCTCAAGAACAGGAAAATTTATAAGGTCTAGGTATAGTAACGAGCGTGTAGCTTACGGTAGGGTATTATAGCCACTATGAGGTATTATAGAATACTTACAGTCTTTTCGCTGGATAGTAAGCAATTATTAGACAGTCTAGAAGCAGTACACTACGGTAATTACTAATTTAACTGAAAAAACATGTAAACTTCGATGGATATTTCTATGTTTCAAACTATGTTATATAGATTAGAATACAATTTAAGTCAGTCAGGATTTAGCAGTGGTAGCTTGTGTAAGAATGATCGGGACTGCCTCTTGGTAAGAGCCTTAATATCCTCGATCACACAGGACATACCTCTAGCTGTTATTTATTAAATAATCTACACTAGAAGTACTAAGTGTTCATGCCTAATTTGTATATAGACATAAGAACGTAAGTCAAGCTAATAAATTGGCTAATATAAATAAAGTTCCATCGGAAAAAAAAAGGTAAAAAAAAAGAAAAAAGACTACTTGGATTTTGGAGATTGGCGGGAGGACCAAAACCTGTAAGTAGTAGTTCAGAGATTATAAAATTTAGCTTATAATATCCTACATCTACTATCGTCTCAAATAGATCCAAGTAAATGAGTCATACCAAATATTCAGGCTGTTGGAGCCATCAAAGTGAAAAATTATAACACTTTGGAAATATTGGAAAAAGAATTTGTATTAAATTATTTTAAATACAATTAAAAACCAATATGTTATCACAGTTGATCTTGATATTTTAGACTGACCGGAGACCGCATTTCTACAGTTATAGCTAATTTAGACACACCACGGGTTTATAGACCACAGATACCGGAGAAACCACCGGAGTATGATTTTCTGCATCTCGAACGACTTTGCAAGATCCTCAATAAGTCACCGGAGGAACTCGCATTGTTGTGCAGCCTGTATATTGAAGCAGTCTTCAATAAGAATAATCAGAAATCTGTTAATGAAGTTGTTGTTAAGTAAAAACTCAAACAGGGTGCTCCGCCGTCAAAACAGATCTACCGCACGAAGGGCCCTGTCATCAAAGCGGTAAAAACGGAGAAGTTACGGATTTCTATGCAGCTGGCAAGGCGGAAACTGGCGACAAGTAGCTTAATCATCCTCTAGTAAATTAAGTGTACAGTTTACTACAGCTGTGAATAACCATGGTTGCTTGAAGGAGTCACCTCACCATGGTTGCTCGGAGGAGTCACCTCACCATGGTTGCTCGAAGGAGTCTGCGATGCTATTACCTGTAGCGATGTTTCACCACGAGTATTGAAGGTATATTCTGATTCGACAGAAGTGTATATTCAGCTTATTAAGCTTCTTAATATGTACAAAATTAGATATTGACGTGCAAATTTTGAGGAAAAAATGTTGTGTTTAAGCAGCCGGATGGAATGATCAAAGGAAGATTCCTATACATGCTCACAATTATATTTGTATGATATAGTTTTCTGCAGAATGGAACTTAGCAGAAAGTAGTCCTAGATTATATTCAGCTTATTAGGCTTCTTAATATGTACAAAATTAGATATTGACGTGCAAATTTTGAGGAAAAGAATGTTGTGGTTAAGCAGCCGGATGGAATCAATGATATGATCAAAGGAAGATTCCTATACATGCTCACAATTATGCTTGTATGATATAGTTTTCTGCAGAATGGAACTTAGCAGAAAATAGTCCTAGATTATATTCAACTTATTAGGCTTCTTAATATGTACAAAATTAGATATTGACGTGCAAATTTTGAGGAAAAGAATGTTGTGTTTAAGCAGCCGGATGGAATCAATGATATGATCAAAGGAAGATTCCTATACATGCTCACAATTATGCTTGTATGATATAGTTTTTTTTGCAAAATGGAACTTAGCAGAAAGTAGTCCTATATATATATATATATATATATATATATATATATATATATGTATATATAATATACTAACTTTTCATGCTCTATACGTTGTTTCAAATACACACATGAGTTATACACAAATCAAACAATTTACTTGTTGTGCAGGTTGCGTATGTCTACAAAGGGAGCAGCACATGTGCCCGAGATTTTGATCCCATGGAATCAAAGGAACGGACATTGGAACCTGGCGATCGTTACATTGTATAAATTAACACTACATATATCATATTAGATAGTACGCCAACTCCTGCTAGAGCTGATTTATATAGTAAGATGGAAATACAATTCTCATACGATTCTGTAAAAGAGCATCATCGACCACGCGAGTTGCGCACTAGACAGTGAGATAAGCTTGAATGGAGTAGCATATACAAACAATACATAATAAAAGACAAGCCGAAGGCTCTTTAATTTAAATTTGAATAAATTTTGCACGATAAAGTCACGGAATATACATAAAGCAATTGAAATTGTCGTTAAATGTACATTTGTACATATTTGATCAATATTTCAGTACGTTTTCATTGACAAAATGGGTGAATGTACATTTAGTGACTTTTCCATATTTTACGTGTACATTTAGCGACTTTGTTCTAACAATGTCCTACTAACCGAAGAATCAATCACACATTGTAATTAATGTCAATTAATTCGTTTCCCACAAATGCACCCCCTGAATCAGATAATTGAAAAAGAAAAGACCTGAATAGTGCTCATACACGTTGATCACATTACTGGTTTCTCACAAATCATATACGAATATGAATCAACCCAGACGATTGGTCTCGAAGAAAAACACACCATAAAAGAGCTATGGGGTACCTTTTGGCATATATCCCATTCCTCATGCAGTTATGCGGTGCTCTCAGTATATATCTCAGTCAGTCCTCAAGAAGATTTTTTTTCCAAGTCTAGGATCGTTGTTGACCACCAAATACAATCACACCCTTAAATTTACAAACTCGGATCGAACTATGAATTAGATAAGAGTTGACTGGAGTACACAACAATCAATATCTAGTTGAACTGCTATCAGTAACTAGTTTAACATGCACTCCTATATGATTTACTTATGCAGTATTTTTCATGTGTGCTACATAGAAGTACACTACTAGGTATAATATACTATAGTCACCCATATATTTACTAAATAGTGCAAATAGACAATAGTACAGACACATTACACAACAAGTCACAAATTGTCGAGCCTGGTAAATGACAAAGACAAGTCTTGCCTTTCTCAATAAATAAAACAAAATAGTTTCCGATCCGTCGCTATATGTCTTCTTAGTTACATACCATAACGTAATTTTTTTGCACTTCTGACTCATGACTGTAAAATGGCGTCGTCCTGGACATAGAAAAAACAACTCCATCATTGTTCAAAACTCCATCAGTCATTTTGAAAAGTCACCTTTCTTGAAAAGCCATTTCAACCTTTTACCAGCAATTTTTTTGTATACACAAGTGTTTTTGATCACGTTTATTCTCTCACAACAAATACTTCTTATTCTTTAATTTACCGTGTTAGTTGTAAATTGTATAGATATGTCATACGCTCAGATACCTATCGTGCTCCCTTGTTTTGATCGTGTAAAGATTGGTTTGGTATACCTAACAAACAGGGGGGGGTTCATCTTCACAATCAAGTTTCATGGATCAAGGTGCTCAGTTCATCTTATTTCGAGTGTTGAGTGGAAGCGAGGAGAGTATTACAGGTATTTAAGTGAACTTAATGGCTTTTACCGGCGTACACATTGACGCTCAGACAATCAAGGTCACTTTCTACAACTAACCGCTCAAAACAAACTTTCGTCTTAATTCAAAAAACCAGGCCATACCCGTGTATCCCTTCAAACGTTTAAGAGCCAATCAGGTTATCCTGAGGTGTGCAAGCTTCGTAGCTGCATTGCCTCTGTCTCTGATCGAACAATCGTGGGAGCTTGACCAGCCACGAGAGAGCGAAGCATACGACTTCGAACTTCTCGATCGAACTGGACGACAACCTCAACGAGGACGCGTTTAGCGATTTCAACTTCAATAACTGAAAACGTCACGCATGAGGATAAGCACATATATTGCACCCAAGTTTTCGGCTGAAGCTGCTTCAGACTATGTATCCTAATCCATATTCGAGGTCAATGGTATGAAATTGTCATCTTTCAAGTTCCGACGAGGCACGGTTGAATCTTCACGGACTAGCTTTTAAACTTTAGGCTCAATTCACGAACTTCATCAACTAATTTTCGGAATATTTAGACCACATCAGTCTCGTAGCTCACAATCACCTATTAGCCCCTCAGCAGATAGTTTGTGGATTAGAAATTTTTACAACCGGATTGGCCAATTCCTAGTTGAATCGTCCGTCGTAGGTGCCCTGGGAAGTTTTATCTCCTTTACTGGCTATTTATAAGTCAACCAAAACCGACTCGGCAGACACCAGTAGCAAGTAATCCAATCACAAGCACCCAGGGGTGCAACAGAGCTGAGCACTTTATTCCATATGCCCGCGCCCGTTGCAGTTCCATCGGAATATTTGATTGTGACCACATGTTCAATGGAACCTCTACTAGACCATTTGATCGAGAAAGCTCTCAAGAGGTGGACCGTTCATATAACATCATGACCGTCATCATTGCAAGCTATTTTAAACTGCATCGCGGTCCTACAGCTATTGTACGCAAGGATCCTTCCCGATCATATAGAACACAGAATCTGTGCGTTTATGCAAAAGCTACGCTGTGGGGCGGTAGTTTGTCAAAAATAAATACAAGGCTCCAAACTTAAAAGCGAGACTTGTTCGCGATTGATGGTAGTAATAGTGGAAAACCAAAACTGGATCCAGCCATAATTAAGTAGCAGAAGAGCAGCGAACGCAATAAAGAAACATTATATATAACGCCAATGCAGTTTACTTATATACTTGTAAATGATAACAAACTTGTGTATGACGTATACTAGTAAATGATAACAATATGTTTCTATGAATATGTAACGTAGAATTTCGATTGACAAAAACCGAAAGGGCGATGGTGAGATGTACTGGGGTATAGTAAAGCACATATTGAATGTCAGGGTCAGGGACTGCAGCAATGGTTACTTAGGTATGAAGTTTTTACGAATCAATTTCCTACCAGACTTGAATTTTAATAACAATTCTGACCTCAAATTCCTATAGTTTCTATATTCATATTAGGTCACGTGTATCATGATATAACCTGAGGCTCAACAGTACACCGGTATTCTCGGCTGTTTGCACTTCTCCTGGATCTCCGAATACGTTCTCGAGAGTTGGGATCCAGTAGACGACACGGAATCTCGCTGCGTTCGTGTTCCCGGGCCTTCACTCTGACGAGAGGCGGTGGACATTCTGCGGAAGGCATTTGCCAGCCGTTTCTGCTCAACCAAGTCAGCCAGAAGATCATCCTAGTTCACAGTGGTGTATTAGTGCGAAAAAAAATCAATGAGAAGTACAGCGGATATCACCGATTTGATAGGTTCCAATGTTAGATTTGATAGGTTTCAATGTTAGATTTGATAGGTTCCTTAGACAGTACAGACTTGAATCCGGGACGAACAACAGCATATCGAACTAAATAATTACAGTTCTCGAATGTGTATAAATGTGCTGTGACTGACTGAGTACAGTGAATGGTGGCCAGCTTTGCTTATACAAACTCAGCACAACAAAGTCTTCTATTTGAAACAGCAAATCTTATCTTATTTGACATACCATGTCTGCACCTCCTTCAGCGAGTGTTTCGTCTAAATTCCACGTGCGCGATAATCCACCTTTCGCAGTTTCGCGGTAACATTCTTCAATATCTAGTCCGGTCAGCTTCATAGTCAGAACAACCTGTATTTCGTCAAGTACTGTTAATACATCGTTCCACCAACTGGTCACGAGATCCCTAACAGCTTCGTCGGGATTAGAAATACAACTGCATCATATGATAATAGCCAATACATTCTACTACTGAGACGAAGTCGCCGGTGTCCCCTTATGGTGATAACGAATAATTCTATTTATAACAGTCAAAGCAGGTAAAAATATAATTGCTACGACTAACAGACATAGCCAATGACACCTTATGGCGATAACGAATTCACGCTATGGTTAACAGACAGCCTTACACAAGGATTATTCTATGTAAACATGAAGTACAGTTAAATTCCTCAGTTTAAGTGACAGAGCCGGTGACAAGGAATTTATGATAATTAAATGTAAACCATGTCCAATTTGAATACAGATAAGTTTCTTACTTCATCGAACGAGATCCTATGTCTACCATCAAGCATGAGCGCATATTCTGCTGCATCCAAAGCTCGTGTCGCACCAAATGCATTCCGTTCGATGCATGGGATTTGCACCTGCGATGTATGATGGTGAGATGCAGAGCTCAGGAATATGAGACAAGGAAATATAGACATAAAACAGGTTCGAACCGATGCAAAAGTGCACGTATAGCAAATGCGAGTTTAACGGGAAGTATAGCACATGTTCGATATAATGATATGAAACTCGAAGTCAAAGCGCATACCAGACCCTCGACCGGATCGCATGTCAGGCCCAGGAAGTGTTCCATACCCATCTCCGCTGCTGTTTCAATCTGATGGGGGCTGCCACCCATCAGGAATGCTGCGGCGCCTGCAGCCATCGCAGTCGCGCTACCTACCTCTCCCTGCACGTGGCGATTGGATTACAACGACACAGTAATACTTGAGAGCAATGCTGTTATAATACGTGATCGAATCGTATAAAATTATCTATATGTAATCGAATAGGGCAAATACTATAGCATAGCATACGGTGTTAAGTGAGAGAAATATCGCACGGATACATTTTCACATAGACCATCTGTCACCGATTAGAAGCTGTATCGTCATATAGAACTATGCCGATGAGTCAAGAGAGACCATGCATGTCTGATTTTAGTAGGAGTACCTATTAAAACTTTCAATTTAAACACATAGCCTCTCTCCAATAGAATATCAGTACCATTTCTTTAAATAGTGACACAGCCTCTCCCCAAAGGTATATCGAGCGCTATCTGGATGTCATCTCGTTTAGCAACCTTGTCTCGCAAATATAGTATGGTTTTTGGCTATGTTGACTCTATCGATAGCACAGTACTTTCGTTTGATTACGCTCTAACATAACGAGAATATTAACGGCTAAATGATTGAGATCGATCTTCAAAGATCGATAAGAAAGATGGAGAGGATTTTATAGTTAAGCGCGCTTTCCACTGTGAACAAATTTACGAGTTCAAAAAATGTTCACTACGGATCAGTTTCTAAATTAATAATATAGATATCAATTTTAATATTCTATACAAACAAACTTGAAAGCACAAACAGGCATACCTGACACCCAACCTCGGCGCCCGAGATAGACGCATTCGTCTTGATTATGTTCCCCAACAGCCCAGCAGTAGCAAGCGCATCTACCATCTCATCCTCGTTTAGACTGATGAATACAAGGATACAGTGCAAAGTACAAGTTGTATTTATGACACATACTTGAGCAAACTACAAGACTATTCTCGTGTAAAATCACGTTAAAGAATACGTCGACACTTGTATGTAGAGACCTCAAAGAGTCTGACAAATCTTAAGCACAATCATATTTCACACATGAGCATGATATACTCACGACAATAGATATGCGTGCAAACAACCAAGCTCCCCCAAGACCCACTGTATCACCACAGCAGCGTACACATAATGAGCTTAAAAATAGGTAAAGGGACAAATATACACACACACACGCACATTCCAGCAGACCACATCATCGCAATATATATATTTATGTACTTTCCTTTCAGTACACAACCGACACGCACAGACACACACATACGCACACATACATGTAGACAAACAAACTTACTGCACACGTGCACATACTCTAAAGCTCCCTCTAGGTATTTAAGCGTGGCAGGTACTACACCTGACGCTCCGCAGGTGGGGGCTGTGACAACGACACCACCGCTTGCATTCTCTTCCATCGCCGCCAGCGCATATGAAAATGTCAACGCATTCCGTTGCATGTGCTTGCCTTTCATTTGAGCTTTGCGATTGACCATGGGAGCTGATTATGTACAAATAGCAGGCCTGTCAGTTAGCATGGGTGTATACAAAAGTATCTCACACGGCCAATTGGGCACTAGGGTAGATAGTTCTATGGATGAATATCTCGCACATCATCTGGACGGCATGATGTTCCTCGCAGCCGCTTATAAACCAGTTATACACCGCCAATGATGTAATACGCGTCTGAGGACAAGAGTGCACATATGATAATAGAACAGCGCTTGCAATGAATGCATCACGCATACCAATAGAAGGCCACTCTTAAACGACTGTACTGCGCGAATGCCAGTACCTAGAAGAAAGTCCATGATACGCAACCGGCCTGTATTGTGCTTCGATCCGAAGTAGCACAGGGGATACCAAGGTTCGTCACACAGTCAGGCACAAAAAAGGAAAGATAACTATACCACCAGAAGTGTATGGTGGGACACCTGTCGCGCCAGAAGTGTTCACACTCCGTTGGCGTATCTACTATACCATGTATGAATACACACACCGAACGACATGTGCATTCAAAAGCGCACCAATGTATACACTACGCAGGGATGTCAATGTTATCCGTGCGCTTGGCTAACATCACTGTAGCCCCACAAAAGAAATCGAGTACACACCGAGCCCAGATACAGGCTGAGATTTAAACGTGACTGTGAACGTGACGGACCTTTCCTAGGCACGCCCAGACCCCCAGGAAGTACACCAGTCGTCTTGATCCCACGCCCCATTGTTTCGGACATTGTCTTCCACACCATTTTCAGGTAGTCTTTGATTCCTTCGCCCTCGCACTCATAGACATACCCGTGGGTGGGAGTGAAAGCGTGTGGGTAAGCGGATAGGCCACTGGTGACAAGCAACTGCGAGTATACTGTTGTTGATCTACCACATACACACACGGACTAGTACATGTGCTGGTATACGGATGGGAGTAGGTCGCGGCCCGACTATTTCAACCCAGCAAAACCGAGTCGCATTGTATGAACATTGACTTGAACACATAGCAGAGCGCAACTGAATCTAAACACAGGAACGAAGAGAGAGAATGTGATATGGGAGCTGATTGATGAATGCCATTCCCAATTGATATAGTCTTCAGGGTATACAGTTTGCTAGTCGCCCCTGGCGTATGAACTGACAAGCTGTGGCATTAACATGTTGTACTAGTCCCTGATACCTGATATACCGCCGAATTGTGTATCACGCGAAACACCAGACCCGTATACCCATACGGGAGCAATCACAAAGCGTTCGCATTTGAAAACTGTACTGGTCCCTGTTAAGCAGCAGAATTGTGAGAAAAAAAGACACCACCCACATCACTAGACACGCTTACCCGCATATACTCATACAACAGTAATCCCTAATCAACTTACTGGTGTAAAGATTTTCCTGTTTTGCTCGTCCACTCCAGCATCTGATTCATTGTGTGCAGCTGGTACATATTCCACTCGCTGGCTGCCGCCGACCCAGGCACAGCATCGATATCACCGTCCTCGTCTACTAACGCGCCCCCTCCCACTGAGTAGACCTCATACGTATCAGTTACCTCGTTGTTGTCGTCTAGTGCGAAGAACCTGATGGAAGTGCGTAGTCTGAGCCATTTGCAACTATATTGTACACTCACATGGTTGAATATGAATGCTCTCCATCAGAGCAAGCATTGTGGGAGCGATGAGGTGAAAAATAATGTCTGTGACACATGGTAGCACGCCCAAGCTTTGAGCGTAGGTAATAGAGCGCACGAAAAGATGAGCGAGAGACTCGTTTCTAGATGCTCAGATGTATACCTACGTATACACACAAACGCTAAGGCACCGTTTGCAACACGCCGTTCACCAAAGCCTAGAGTCTGGGATTTTTGTACACGCCTACGCAATACCCACTTCGCTCATGTGCAAAACACAGGGGCTGGCCCGTATCAGAATGAACAGTGCATTGTGCACAGCAAATATGCCAACTTCATCCCATGCTACAACACAGGTTATACTTAGGCACGCATTTCACACGCTGAATAAGCTTACTTCATTCCATTCGGATGAAACGGCAGGTAGTCGTCGGGCAAGAACACAAGTTCGGTATTCTCTTTGCCCAACACTTTGTATATGGCCTGGTCTGTCATGTGGCCGATTCCCGTAGATGCTAGCGACCCGTATAGCTCCACCTGTCAACGTGCAGAAAGAGGAAAAAGCCGATATTGACTGAATATATACACAAATACGTATTCGATCCTAATTGGGTACATACATACATAGATTTCGCATGCTTCACAACACTTGTACAACGATACGGAATTAACATCGAAGGACACTCGTTTGGTGTTTTTTCCGATGAAGTGTAGGTTTTGTGCGGTGATCGAGCTCAAGGGTTTGAGAGTGAATCGCAGGAGCCACCAGTAGTTTTCTCTGCAAAATATACACATAGACTGCAGATATATATATATATATACATATACACACACACACACACAAATATATATTTTTATATATATATATAAATATGCGTGAGTATATATATTTATATATATATATGTGTGCGCAAAACATATATGTAAACACATATACAAGCAAACATATATATACATTTTTCTATATATATAGACATATATATATATATATATATATATATATATATACATATGTATATATCGACATATGGATATATGGATATATATGGATATATATAGATATATACATCCATATATATATATATATATATATATATATATATATATATATATATATATATATAAATATATATATACAAATAATAAACATACATATGTGCGTTAATTATTGTGATGATATGCATGTACGCGTACGTATGCGTATTAATACATATATACATAAACATACAAACATATAAAATATACATATCCCATTCATCCCATGTAATATGTAATGTATATAATATGTATTATATATATATTAATAATAATATATACACATGTAATATATAATATATATATATTATAATGCAATAACACATATTACATACATTATATTATATTATATATTATATATATGTGCACATATTATATGTACATACAATAATATGTAATACATATATGTGCCAATACATCAACACCAATACACATTATATTATATTATATTTTATACATATTATTATTATTATAATATATATAATACATATATATCACCAATATATATATATACATATATATATGTATATATATATAATATATATGTATATATAATATTGCATATATATATATATATATATATATATATATATATATATAATATTAT
>LUCW03001650.1:127500-137500 GCA_001586965.3 Sphaeroforma sirkka
TAAAATCGAGGAGTCTTGGACCTTGTCACCTTGGACGACGTATTTGATTATTTTTATACAACAATGGATACTCGAGTAAGTGGAAGCATGTACAACACCAAAGTACTAAGTCTATAGTACAACGCCTATTTTTTTGCTGCGGCGATTAGTTGCAGATATAGTTATGAACGTAGTACGTCGGCACGCCTTTTACACATATGTACATGACCTTCATATATCGCAGTGTTGTATCAAGCTAACAAATGTATTAAAGCACTTGAACAAGGTTCATGGGAAGGTGTATTGTTCTAAGTTTACTGCGAAGAGGTAATACTTGAGCATTTGGGTACGATTCATAAAGAGGCAAATTTGCACACTGGCAATTTTATTTCTATATTCCTAAGTTTACTTCGAAAGGAAGGTCTACACTATTTTCTGCGACACTGTTACAGGGCTCACAGAGATTTATTACGAAGTCGCATTGCTGTAAAAAGATAAAAAAGATATCGTTAGCACGAAGGGATACAGATTGGCGGTGAATGCCGTAGGGGCGAGACGGTATAGCGACAGTTTAAACAAGTGTCAGCAGAAAACGTGACAGCAGAGTGTAGTTCATACTTTTTGTTCTCTACCGTGTGCGGCAACAGAATTGTTTAAACATAAAATGTGCATTGCGACAGATACTACTTTTGCATAATCGATTTTTACATCAGCACAGAGACACCCAAAGAAAATTCCAGCACCACATGGATACTCGGGATACTTCAAAATAGGCCATGCACTGATTAGCAATTCGTTCTATATGATATGTTGCAGTCACAAACATCCCACCGTTTCACCACCCGTACGATTGTATATAAATGTACCATACACGTTGTATATCCACGTATTTGCTTTTCTTTACGCTCAACGCTCCTACTAGTACGACATCAATGTACATTACTAGTGACAGCTTGTCAGCTTCTTTGTACACTATATATATAAATATAAAACTGTCGCATAACTTACTTCCGTAGGTGCTGTTGAAGTCACACGTGTCTACGTAAGTGCCCTGAAGTAATCTGGGAAACCCAGGGTTGAACTCGGTACGGGCGTGCAATATTCTGCGATTGTCGAACACCACACAATCGCCGGGGGTCAGTTGGAACTTCATCAGAAACTCGTCGCGACGGCACATCTCAGTAAACAGATGATACGCCGAGTAGAATGCGGTCATCTCGCTATTAGGAAGGTCCGAAGGGGCCTATCGTCGAGAAGGGGAGAGCCAGGGAAACAGGTATCAGCATGCGTTGAGTGTAAGGGTATTCGGAAGATACTTCAAATAGAAACTAATATGCAAGGCAGAGTAAATGAACGCCCTACTTCCATGAATTCCGTACACGTTGCCGGTGATGAGTGGCACACACGCAAGCAACAGTACCTGTACAGTATAACAGGTGTGCGTCTATACAACAGAAGCTTGCAATTTATGCACAGAGAGCGTTTCAGCAACGAAAGCTCACAGACTGGCCCATCCCAATTTCGCAGCACCATCCCAAGTGTAGAGTGAAGTGCGCTGTACGAAGTTTACCTTTCCACAACACAAACCCAGCGATGAAGCCCTACCCCATATACACCATATCCACACACCATACTGACAGACCTAAGCCCAGTTATCCTAAGACCTAAGCCCAGTGATCCTAAGACCTAAGCCCAGTGATCCTAAGACCTAAACCCAGTGGTCCTACGGCAACACACGAAACAGAGACACCGTTGATATGACACACGCAATCTGAAGCTCACCTCCCATGGCGGCGAGTATTTCAGATGCTTAACGCTGCCGTCTTCGTTGAGCTTGACGATTTGCTCCTTAAATACACGATATTCGTTGGCGGATCGGTAGTGGTATGTGACTGGTAACCTCACCAAGGTCTCAAATTCGGCTGGGTGCTGTTATGTGTTCATTCACAGATATATTAGAAACGCAACGTCAAGTATGGTAGAAACACTTTGTATCCAGGGAAATGAATGTGCCTTGACCGGGTACTTAAGGATATGCGTGCTAGTAGAGGGCGTGCTGATGTCTGTAATTATAAATATTTGTGTGGCTGCGTAACAAACCAAGGAGTGCCGCATCGAGCTACTATCAAATACAACAGCTGGTACATGCACACTTATCTAAAACTCACGCGATCGCCTCAATGCCATACAATGCGCAGACGATAAACCTAACCGAACTGCATTGTCTGATTGGCATGCGACGAGGCAAAGCCACAGCAGATAATAAGTCTCAAAATGCTTTGGATCGCGGTCGTGTATTCCCATTCCTTAACTTGTTAGATATATAAAACGCAGCAAGTAATTTGAACAAACTTCGCACGGGAATCGCATTACTATCGGCTCTGGGAACTCACGAGAAATCATGCCTCCTTCGACTCCATACATAAAAGTACACATACATGAAGCAATACATACAAGGTAAAAAAATCAAACATTCACATGAATATACACATGCATACACACGGGTATACGCGCCCAACCACATACCTCTTCACGCATGCGATTAATTACGGCTAATCCGTCGATAAACTCTGACAAACCGCCGGGCGCAGCAGACACACAGTGTAACAACTGTAGCCCAGGGGGTGACTCAAAGTATTGCAGATCTTGATGTAAGGGTAGTGAGAATGAACTGGACGCGATGTTGGTGGGGTTTGGTTCGTACCGCACCTCCCATGTGTTGCCGTAGAAGGTGTTCCTAATAGGACCAATGCGCTCGGCTATGGGTCCAACGACACCTAGTAGTTGGGTACGATGCAGATGTTAGTAACAATGTCAGTATTTCGTTGAAGCATTTCAGTTTACACATATCAATCGGACAGGCAGTACATAGTTCAAACGTTCAGAGTATCAGTGCAGGCTTAAAACCCCTAAGTGGGAGTCTACTGTAACACGTGATAACATTTATATCTGTGTATATCTGTCCCCAGTACAATATGATCAATATGGAATCAACATACTATACCTTCTGTGGGGATGTTCCTGACTAAAAAGATCCCGGTTGTGTGTAACTCGTGTAACGAGGAGTATAAGATGTTGTCCGTTTTCATATACTCCGAGAAATCGACTGACATGAGACTGTCACTGAATTCTTTTCCCCATTGATGGATGGGTTCTGATCTCCTCCACTGCAAGAATGGATCAATAAGCAACCCAACTTAGAGAAAAGACCAAAGAATGCAGACAAACTCATACACACATACATAAATAAACAAACATCCAGACATACATATATGTAGATTTACTAACATGCGTGTATATACATATACATCAAATCAAAACTCAGCCCAAAAAGATATCTCGTATGATGATGGTCATAAAAAACTAGCGAATCAGAAGAATAGCATATACACAGAGATGGCAAGCGTGCAGCGAGAACACTCTTGCTCGCTCCATAACTTAGACTACTTTAGTGCGACATGTTTGCATCAGCACTTGACCACTTGAAAGCGCGTGGCTACGCGTTTATGTTTGCTTACATCAGCTTTGCGGTACTTGCTGTCTCTGCACATTTCTCGCAGCCATTCCAGAGGATACTGGCCCACGTGTTGGTCCTCCCATGTTATAGTGGCCGTGCTTTCACTGGAGTCTATAACAGGGGTTCCCACAATTCGGTGCTCTAGACCACTACAATACACGTACATGGTAATCAGGTGGAGAAGCGTATATCAGTTATGAATCAAGAATGCAGAAAGAAAGGTGGCCATAAATCACGCAAGCAACAAAAGGAGAGTAAAGCAACGACCAGGTACTGCGTGAACTTCAAAGCTACGCGAATTTATTTGGGGCTAGTCTATCTCAAGAGAAGAACAGATGAGTAAGAACTGCAACAAACGAATATTCTTCCACTCACAAGATAGTTCTGTTGAACAAAATCGAGTCGAGAACCACCGTCTCTATACATAAAATCTTTTTATTTGGATACACAGAGTCAAAGTGTAAACTCCGATGAGGCTTATAACTAAACGAGTTTGATTCAACCTTTGCACATTCTCGATTGATATATATATATATATATATATATATACAAGTATGGAAGAGTATATAAATATATTAGAAACGACAAAAACACATGTATATCGGCATGATCGCAACTATATATATATATATATATACATACATGTATGTATAAATATAAATAGCATGCACAACATATACGAGGTTGTACGTATTTGTGGATATGAGTGTACAATGATGTAGATTCAGCCTCATGGTACTTGTGTTTAGGTACATCATCGAAACTAATCCAATCGTAAAACATTTCAATGTTACAGTTCACTGAGATATACTTGTACAAGTGTATTCCATATGCATGTCGAGTGCGGGATGCAACCCCGATCCGACACTACACACGCGTATAACATACACAGAAACATACAAACTATAGATGTACAGGCATATATACTCGCATATATATTCGGATTTAAGATGCATCATAAATTAGTATGCTAATCTGTCAAGACTTGTGCATCAACATATATCAATGCAAACAACGTATATTGGCGTGCAAGAGCGCAAAGAGGCACATGAGTACCACATATCAACCCCCTCAACTCTGGCATACGACTTACATATCAGCTATACAGGAGAGCTTCTGGAAGGAATCGGGGTGCACGCACTCATTGCACTGACAGTTATCTCTCAACCACAGCGAATGGAATGCACTTCTGTGCCCATCCTGCCAGTCCAAGACCAATTCACCAGATTTTGATGTATATACCTTGTTGCACGTGCTCTCGTTAGTGTGTGCCTTGATATATGTAGGTGATCGGGATATGCCCCACTTCAGCTCATTCCTCCTGCTGTTCTCGTGATGCTCTACGTCACTATCGCTGTCAGTGACAACCGAGCGATGACGGCGGCTATGTTTCCATACTGTTACCTTAGACGCGGGGGGGTATCGGGTTACGGTACGTATGCTATTGTATATATCAGACGAGATTTACATGGTGCTGACCGAGTTTAACGCCCGTGTTTTGGCGTACACAGTGCAGTGATCGTTTTGCCACGAATTGTCGAGTCGACGCTGTACAATGGGGAAGAACTCTAGCCAAACGAAGCGTCTGGCGCACTAAGTGGGAGTGTGTCGGCATTCCTCTCAAAGATGTGCAGTCGGAGGAGAAGTTACGACACTCTAATTCTATGCTACAGTGAGCTATTTTAATGAACAAAAAACGACTTCTTGCTATTTTAGAACAAATCTCTGAAGTCCACAAAAATGGATAAAATAATGTACAAATTGCACGTCAAGTTCCCGTCGACTCAATTTATTTATTTAATTTTTTTGAATATCATCTTGTTGCCATGATAAATAAACATACTGCGGATATTATAAAACCTCTTTTTTTATTACTACTGTACTACTGTATTTTTATTGAAAGTATATATATGTAGTATGTACTATTTATGTATATGTGTTTACTGTTGTCGGGTCTCTTGGTGCTCACTGTCGTGTCGGCATCCATAGCCTTCTTCTAATATTCAAAAACACAGAAGGCTATGGCCTATGAGGAATTGAGGATCAGCCTTTTTTTTAGGCTTAGGTGGCAAGTGACAACTGGGTCATCTCACCGCAATATTCCTTTAAAGCAATATGATTTGTTTATTGCTATATTTCTTCGTAAATGTATTCACATGTCAATAAAGTTTAAAATTGGGCCAATGGAAGAACGATATAGGCATAAACGTGAAAGTATACTTAGGTATATTATTTATAGCATCGAGATAGGGATGAACTGATCTTTCACGTCAATATAACTCGCTATTTCAAATATCTGACGAACCATTTTAGCTTAAATGTCTTGGCTCCGTGAGCTTAGATTATACAAAAATAAATTCAACTTTGGGCAAAGCAATATTGCTGACATTTTGCCACAGGCACTGGTTTCAAACGTGATCACCTCATTGCCCGCGGTCAGCCGGAACCGGCAAGAACCGGCAAATGGCAATGTGTTAGGTTATGAAACCCTAAACTGTCGTGATAATATAGTAGTGAGCATTAGATATTAAAAAAAAGATTTAAAAAAATATACTACACGAGTGGTTCAGTGTTTCTTTGGGCTTAGGTGCTGTGTGACACGAGAGATGTTCTGAGATAAATATTTAGGTACTACATATTAGTCTTATTTTCACTACTAGTAGAGAGACCTCTCTCACTGCTTTGAGATACTTTTTTTTAGATCATTTCCTTTTCTCTCAACAAGAGTGTATGTATTTAATATGATGTTGCTTTCAAGCCTACTGAAACTTGGTAGTTTAGACGGTAGTAGCAGCTTCTATTTGTAAAACTATGTATAATAAAAATAAACATGTTCAAGAAAGGTATAGCAGTCAGGTTCAGATAGTTTTCTTTCCATTTTTATTGAAGTTTGCTGATTTAGAATCAAGTTCTGATACACCCACTATAGTCTCTAAAAATCATAAGCACCAGCTTCTCCCTCACAAGTTCAATAATCTTGTCTACCAAGGTCTCCAGGTTTTACACCTTCGGTCAATAGACTCCTTCGTAGCAACATTGCCCAAAGTTGCTATCGGCACTCCCGACTTATCATAGCTATTGTAAGGCCCACCGACCATACTATTGCCAGTAATATCACTTACTACAAACTTCGATGACCGCTCACTCCGCAGCTTTTTTCCCAGCGGACCAGGGCGCATGTAATAGAGCTTCTTCTCCGCCGAAGATTTACGCTCCAGCGCTGCAGTATCTACTGTAGTATGTTCAGAGTAATATTGCTGCTCTTCCATATCGATATGTGAGCTTTCATTTCTTGTATGACGTTGGCCACTATACGCATGTTTAATCTCTGACTCGTGGTTATCCATCTGATGGATATGATCAGGTGTAGCCGCCCGACTTGACTCGCGTGATCCAGGTGTCAAGGTACTGGCATGACTCGTGGTTGGTGTATACGTAGTAGTGGAGTACTCACCGACATGGCCGTGATAGTACTCAGCGTCGCTATATGCGAGTTGTTGTTGATTCTGTTGCGATTGTGTGTGATAACTGCCGTGCACATCACTCACGAACTTGGGCCGGGGACTATTAGCTTCATCCACCGCTGGAGCTACCTTCTCAGCTTCTATCCTTTCCATAGCCGCCATGACCAAAGCTATCATATTACTATTATCTTCCGATGTAGCCCGCGTGTTCTGTGTCACATGCTCAACTGGATATAAAGTTGAATTCCGACCCTTCCAATACTGTAAGCTGTTAATCTCAATTCCATGATCATGTTGCTGACCTTGCGCGTCCCCATAGCTTCCATAAGAATCGTGACTGTTGTATGTACGTGATTGCACATCATCATCCATATGCGAAGCAAGCACGCTAGCTAGTGGCCGCCGTTGTTGCTGACTCATTCGTTGTGTTTGTTGGGAGTAATGTGTTGCCTGACGGTGTTGCTGATACATTGATTGCATGCCAAGACTAGGTAAACTACTAGCGGTGTCCTGCTGCGTAGATTGATAATTTTGCCATCCATGAAATTCATGGGGACTCCCCGTCATATTCGGCACATCACTGCCAGTACTGCTTTTGGGTGACGTGTGCAAATTGAGATGCATGATGTCGTTTGCTGAAGTAGTGCCTGCCACCTGGTGTTGTGACTGATTCAAACTTGGAGAAACTGGTCGCCCCATAGCACTTGGCAACCGCAGTGCGGGACAAAGCAATCGTTTGTGAACGCCCCAATGTGTATCAAGCTCTTGCTGTATACCAACAATATCATTCTCATCACACATCAGCTCTGTATTCCTTACACTTCGTCTGGTCGCATCTTCGAACACAAAATCGTATGGTGCATAATCAAGAAATAGAACCTTTCTGTTCTGATATATATGGGCAAATAGTGCTACAACATCCATACGTTTTGGTTTCCACAATTCCAATGTGTCGCCTGCTGGTGACTTTATCGTTATAGTCATACGGCCCCAAGCAAACAGACTGCTCAGTGTGAGAACATCTCTACTAGCTACTATTCGCTTAATGACAGCAAGTAGCCGTGCTTCAAAATTTTGTATATTTTTGGGATTTTCGTGGTATTGCCTCTTGTATGACATACCCATCGTTGCTGGCAGATGTTTGTTCGTATGTATGAACAAGACAGTGCTACTAATGAGCGTGCTATATTTTACAATGCGCACAGCCGGAGAAATGACTGTCAGTATATTTTGCTTATGCCTTAAATATGTAACCGGGTTTTACTGAGGTAGGATTGTAGAGGTTTTAAAGATGATACCAATAGTGTTACATGTCAAGTGTAAGTATTTAGCTGACATATAAAATCTTGTGAAATATGCTTCACATGTGTCAATGTGAAGCGTAAATATAGAAAATATCAGATTCAGCAGTGTATCATCATCATGTGTGTGCATGATGCCTACACATTCACCAATTTAAGGGGGGCGAGGTTACGAGCCTATGCCACAGTATGTGCATACGTATATTTTATTGTTTTTATTGTTTTTTTACAAACAGTCTTCTCTGCTCATTGCAGTCATGGTGTTCACAGTTCAGCAATCAGCACTGGGCCCCAGCTCTAAAAAACCACCAGCCACCAGGCGCAACTCTACCACCAGCCTGTTTTACTTCTCATAAGGATCAGGTGATTGAAAGAATCAAAGTTGTTTGCAGAAATGGAGCAATCCCGTGTTGTATTCTCGTCCAATAAATTTAAAACAATTCTGAAAAATATTAGTATCCAATCATAGCGTGTGTTCAGAAAGTTTTCGTTATTGACTTTCACGTGAAAGGAATATATTTTCAGTATTTATTCATATTTCATTAAATTTAGTAATTTTCAATTTTCAAGGACCATTTGCAAGTTTCTACAGTTTCTACTCTCTTTATTTGAAGTTTCAGCACGTTGCTGATCCACAGTTCCACACAACAAGAGATCCAGAGGGCTCGCCGGCACGGGATGAGAAATCAAGTTGTGAATCAGTATTGTCGATATGTGATTATGTGTATATACATAGCTGTGTGTTTTTTTTTTAAAGAATTTGAGAAATATATGTAATTTATTTTCACAAAACTTGAAAATATAGTGATTCTGTTGATAGCCTCCTATGTTCTATTTACAATCTACAATTCTATAAATACATATTTACATAGAGGAGTCTATCAGTCTACTACTAGAGAGAGAGAACATAGCCTTCTATTTTTTTAATAAATATAACGTTGTCTACTTCACGTTTGAGTCTTCAGCCTTCACAGCTTTTTTTAGTTCTTTTAGTTTTTGGGTTTTTTAACAAACATTCAGCTGGCAGGCTGACGACCATACCCTACATGACGTCCTCTTCTTTTTTCGTAGTCCCGCTCTGTCGACTGTAACTGTGTCAATCGTGATGTGTGTGACGTGCGTGATAAATACATACAGTCATATACATTATGTATCCGATTCCACAACTTCGCATGAGTCAAAACTGTCAAGCGCCAAAACTGTCAAATGTCAAGGACTCGAGGTCACAACATAACAACAAGTGAGTTGTCAATTTGCAACTTCGCAAGTCACTCGCCACTTCGCCTGAGTTCGCCAGTAGCCTTCTCGTAAATTTCAACTTTTCAAGTCTCTCGAGAAAGTCGAGAGTCGAGACCTGAAACAGTGAAACTGGAGAGTGGAGACAGGAGATTGGTCACTGGAGAGTCGAGAGCTTCGAGAGAATAGCGAGCTCGACACTGTCAATTTTTTATTCTGACAGGTTTTAGGGTTTATACTTTTATTTATATAAAAAAATAAGACTCGCAAGTCAAGTGCAAGTTGCCGCAAGTCCGCAAAACTCGTCAGTCGTCAACTCGTCACTGACAGTTTTTCATTTTGACAATTCACAATTGTCAGGCTGCGTGATACTCAGCTATAATGCGTATTGCAGTTGATTGGATTAGACACTGGTTCAATCAAAGCAACAAACACAAACGAAATAAGGCAGCCTGAACAAGAGTACAGAACTCCTAACTCCAGACTCCAGAGTTCTACTGTTC
>LUCW03001650.1:142500-163424 GCA_001586965.3 Sphaeroforma sirkka
GGTTTATGTATCTCGGTGATTTAGATATTATGTATAGCGTTGAATCTCAACCCATGTAGGTATGTAATTTTGTGTTATGTTCGTAAAGTTTTGTATAGAAAATTACATGTATGGTGGCTTGGTGAACGTATGCAGCAGTAACATGCAGTATTAATGTGAGAGACGAGGGAAAACATGTACGTGCAATTTGTTGGCTGCGCTTATTACATCAAATCATGCAAACCGTATCTTTTTGAATCATACCACAAAAGAATATGTTACACCGCTGTGCAAAAAAATGCAGTTGTTCTTATATTGTGGCAGCAAGCTTCAATCGTAAATACATAGGAGTGCAATATATCCATATTATATATATATAAAACATATGAATTTCAGAACTGGTAATATTTCTGGCATCCTAATTCTTCAATGGAACACTGGCTGCTCTCCTGTGTAGAAGAACTCATCATGTTTTCCTTTTCACGGTCATATTTTGGGGGGTTGTGTGCTCCATGTATCTTGCCCTGGCTGTATAGGCACATTTCAATCACATACTGGCTGTGGTTTTTTTAACTGATGTTGTAACATGGTTCTACATAACATCTGTGAAGTCGCTTGTGCGGTTTCACCAGATAAAAACCACTGCTTACTCGCGTTTGAAAACACAACATCTAAAATGATAGTTTCCATATTATCCTATCACGTAGCAAGTGGGTACCTGCTGGCCTTGGGTATATTTCCATATATTTGGTTTCCAATATGGATAGAAATATATAGTAGGATTTTCAATTGCTTATATATATATATATCTATATATATATATATATCTATATATACATTGTATACACAAATCATATATACATATATATATATATATATATATATATATATATATATATATATATATATATATATATATATATATATACAGTACACACACACACACACACACACATATATATATATATATATATATATACATATACATATACATACGTATATATATATATAGTGTTATATTTATACATATATATATATATATATATATATATATACATAAGTTTGTTTATATGTATATGCATATGTATGTATATATATATATATATTTATATATGTGTCTGCGTCTGTGTGTCTGTGTCTGTGTGTCTGTGTGTCTGTGTGTGTAAGCATTTGTATGATTGTATGTATATGTGTGTAGACGTTTTGGATTTATATAGATTCATTGTATTTTCTTGTATATGTGAGCAAGTGTAGACCGTATGATTTGATGTTTTAGCTGCAAGTGTTGAATACTTAATCGATTATGTATATATTCAAAAGTATGTACGTACACTACAAATTTATATAAACATATGCTTTCGTATTTTGTATACCATTGCCGTTGTTCATATGAGATAAATACATCTCCTACTCGATCTATGCCACTCAACACTAAGACAGCTTGAAAACTTGGCAAACACAGCTTGCAGGGACCAGCATTCAAAAGGCAACGAGAGTAACGGGCTACCTAGATTCGCGGCAGAATGTATTCAACATTGTGCTGCGTGACTTCCTGCAGCTGCAGTTCCAGATACTGGTTGATATTGATATCGAATGGTTGGTGGGCAGGATTGATCAACTGGGAGTGATTGACGATCCCCCGCGCCCGGCGGCAAATGGACAGAAAAGGATGAACAACGGTATTGTAACAGATTGGCATAGGAACCCAAGAGGACGTCTTTTTCGTGTGCTGTGCTGTGCGTTTGATTTGCTGTTCGATTAGGCATGGAAGGATTTTCTGATTGTATGTCTCGTCTTATACTGGTTGGGTTCGGTGGAAGTCTCTATATCGAAGTCCTTCGAGTGGTACAGTCGAACCAGATATAAGTCTTGTGTATTCATGTGAAACTGCAGTTAGTCTTATGCTGTGTCTGCCGCCAGATACACCTGCGATTCAACATCCAAACGGTATGCTTCCGGTGACCTAAACCACTGCTATGGGATGTTCCTACAGTTGACGCTTCTAACTGTCACTCTAGAAGGTGGTGCTCGTTGCTTCAGCAGTGTGTGATTAATCTCATTTGTTGTACGGATAATCATAGATGGATGCGCAGAACTACGTCAAGGATGTTTGCTTATTGTCGATATGTTTGTGTACTTCATCACCTGCATGCAACACTCCCACACCGAAATCCCGTCTGGTTCTAAAACATTGCACATTCCTAGTTCATATCTGAATAATTGCTTGCTTCTCCACCTTTATATCTAGCATAGCTCTTACTTTTTCAAATCTGTATATTACATTTTTCATCTGCAAAGTATCTAGAAATGCACTTCTCCATGTTTTATGTTGATTGAACTTGTTTTTTAACATCATCACTTTCATATCTAACAGAACGCACATTCATTTTTAAAATCGATTTCCTGCTTGATTCTTCGCATCTGTTCTAGCGGAGCCGGATTTGCTAGTGACTGAACTCAGTCGTATGGGTGCTTCTTTTGATGTTGACAGCAGACTTCGGATATCCGCAGCTAACGAAAACTACACATTGTGTCCATCGTACCCGAAGGTCTGTGTCACTATGCTGTGCTCGCGATGTGCTAAAAGAACAATGGACAAGGAGACATATGTGTGGATGTATATATATATATATATATATATATATATATATATATATATATATATATATATATATATATATATATATATATGTGTGTGTGTGTACGTGTGCGTGGATGCGTATATATATATATATATATATATCTGTGTGTCTGTGTCCTGTGTGTATTGTGTGTGCGTGTGTGTATCTATATATCTATATGTATATATGTACATATATATATATATATATATATATATATATATATATATATATATGTATCTGTGTCCTGTGTCTGTGTCTAATATCAATCTGTGTGTGTATTGATGCATGTATGCATGTATGTGTGCATGTGTCTGTACTGGCATGGATATGTGTATCCTGTGTCCTGTGTGTGCATGTGTAATGCGCACGTCCGCAATGTATGCGTATGTATGTAATGTAATGTATGTATGTGGCATGGCATATGCATGTATATGATTATAAAAACGTGTATATGTACATGCATATATATGTATGCAGTATACGTATTATATATATATATATATATATATATATATATATATATGATGATGATGATATGTGTTGTTTGTGTTATATATATATATATATATATATATCTCTTGTTTTGTGAGCGTGTGTCTCTTTATGTGTATGTATGTGTATGTGTGTATGCATGCATGTGAGTGTGAGTCTGCATATGCATATATATATATATATATATATATATATATATATATATATATATATATATATATATATATATATATATATATATATATATATATATATATATATATATATATATATGAGATTGTTTCTGTGTGAGTGTGTGTGATGATATATATATATATATATATATATCTGTGTGTGTGCGTCTGTGTCTGTCTGTGTGTGTGTGCGTCTCTCTCTCTGTGTGTGTGTGTGTGTCTATGTATGTATGTGTGTATGTGCATATGTATGTGGGTCTGCATATATATATATATGTGTCTGTGAGTTTATGTGTGTTTGCGTGTTTGCACTATTTGATTGTTGCCAAGATATGGGTTCATATTGTTTGGTGGCTTTCTATAGCACCTGGACGCTGTTTGCTTGTGACTTTCATGTTTCCGCTGTCTCTGTATATGTCTCCAACACTGGCATATCCTATTTCCTGGGGTTGAGGTGCGTGTGTATGATGTTTCTGCTTCCATGGGGCCAAGCCTGACAAAAAATGAAATCCCTTCAGCATTATTCAAACTCAGTTAATTTTTGGCTGTACGCATGGAGATTGGTATGCTTGGACTATTGTTGAACTAGTACTTATTTATTTTGATGCTCGTACTCACATACAGAGATTGGCTGTGCCCACAATAATCAACGACAATGACCTGGAAAGCGTCGCCCAATTTCGCAAGCATGGTCGAATTCCTGTGGTTTGCTATCGACACCCTAAAACAGGTATTTCCCATGATGACTTCGTGACACACATGCTCCATCGCCTCAGGATGTTATAATGACAAGAGTTTATTAGCGTGCATACATCGATATTGCTTGGTCGTTCTTATGGGTGTGATAAGGTTACACTAAACTCTTGTACACGTACAACGACAACTACGCTCTTAGGTTCTCTACTGGTGCGTGCGAGCCAACCTATGGTGGGTTGCGGGTCCAAGCGTCGACGCGAACACAGGGACGAGCACTACGTACAAGCGTTGTGCATGGAGGGGTATAAAGCGCACTATGAGGATTTGCCCATGGAAGCACGCGACGTGACTGAGCCAGATAGTTATTCGTATAGTGTGTCGGATAGTATTGGTGGGGGTATATCCAATAGCCTGGGAAGCACCGCGACTGGGTTCATGGCGGCCGCTGCGAGCTCGTTCTCATTGGCGTTGAGTAACTTTGCGTCGCCCTCTAATGGTATGAGCGGCTGAGTGGTGTATTTGCCCTCGGAGTGCTTTGTATGCGTGAGGAGGTGGTTGTATAGTTGGGAAGAACAGTTTGACTGAAGTAGTGGAGAGTGGTGATTTTCAAGGTTCTCCATGAATTATATCACACTATTTGATTCGGTTTGTATGCAGTTGTAGCTTTGCATCCACGTATATACATATGTCTCTGACATCCTTTCAAACATATTGTAAGGCTATGCTTCTCGATTGCGCATGTGTTGAATGTTTTGTTGGATGTGTACTAATTTGACTGAACCCTATTATCATCGAACACTATTCAACCCCCAAATTTGGATTTGTGAGTGTGCATCTGTATGTATGTGCACACGTATTCCTAAGAACATTTGATTTGGCCCTAGTACAGTGTGAGCTTTTTCTTGCAGTGCGCCTGATAATACCTACGTATCTGACATCTTGCGCTTCAAATTTGAATGTACAGGTGGCCCGGGACCAAGGCTGGATTCTCCAACGGGCTCGGATTTCCCACACACATCGCAGAACAGGACCGGAACACATGCGGCCGCGGCAGTGCGGTACTACATCCTGGACACTCGGTCCGCCAAGGACGCGAAGAATGCCTCTATAGTAGCCGGCGGGGGTGTAGGTGACGAGAGTTGGTATGTAGGGTCAGCGCTGGTGCATCTGAACATGGGCACCTCAGCAGAGTTACTGGAGAGCTACGAGAGGCTCAGGGCCGTGTGCAGCGACGGATCGCAGAGCACATCCAATTGGCTGTACAAGCTGGAGGCCAGTGGGTGGATGCGGCATGTGCAGAACGCACTGCAAAGCGCTGTGTTCGTGGTGAAGAAGGTAGAGGTGGAGGGCAGGACGTGCATGCTGCAAGACGACAATGGGTGGGGGAGTGTGGGTGTGGTATCGTCACTGGTGCAGGTACGTGCTCCTGTCGGTGTTCGAATGTCTAGTTTTACTGAGAGGGTGTGCCCAAGTGTGGGTAGGGATCTTTGTTTGCAGTATTTATTTGGGCACCTATTGGCGATTATGTCTGTTTGTTCTGTATGTGCTTTTTCTCGTGATTGGATTTTTTATTTTGTCTACTTTTAAGAGTTTATAATGGGTCTAGACCTGTCTGTGAGTGCGTGTACTTCGGTCATTGTATATCAACACGTGGGAAATGTTAAAGTTTTCAAACAGTCCAATTAAACTGAAAGCAGTATAATTTTGATTATGTTTGGAATCCTTTACGTAGGAGAAATTTTAGGTACAGCAAACTTGTGTATATTGTTTACTCTGATGAGTATTGTACTCATCAGATGTAGGCAATTACCATGTAATGCGTCATTCGTGACGGGTTATATGACAACAATTTGTGCTGAATTACCTTTCCACCCTTGTGGTGGAATATGCGATTTATGTTTGCGGGAGATACTGTATAGTTTGAAATGAAACGGATGTGTAATTGCGCATAGTGGTGGAATTGAGAATTAGCAGTAGATTGTGTAAACATGGATTTGTATGTAAGATAGCTACCTGGTTGATCCTGCCAGTAGTGATATATATATATATATATATATATATATATATATGTATATGTATATGTACATGTATGTATGTATATATGTATATATACGTGAATATAAATACATAAACATATATACATAGGCCCGGCATCAGAGTGATAAGGAAGTGAATACACGAGAGGTTGAGGTTATGCGTAGCGAAAGTGCCTGGCAAGTAATTTATGTGTCGTTGGTATTGATCCCCATTTGCATCTACTCGAGCGAGCGAATTCGACTAGTTCTCGTAATTATTTGGTTTGTGTTCTCGGCCAATTCAACGTAAGCCCTATATCTGCCCTACATATGTATTGTACAGGTAATGTTAGACCCATATTACCGAACGATCCAAGGCCTCCGCATACTCATACAGAAAGAATGGATGTCGTTTGGGTATCCGTTCTGCACTATACGCAAGAGTCACGGCACACCCAGGCGGCAAGGTGATGGGCCGCAATTCTTGCTATTTATAGACTGTCTCGCACAGATGGCCAGGCAATTCCCCGCCAAATACGAGTACACAGACCTTCTTTTGCGGACCCTTGTGCTACACATCGTGTGCAGTCCGAATCCAACCGGGCCCTTCTCGTGCGACAACAGCCGAGAGCGTCACACAAGCCAGTTCGGAACCGGGGACGACTTTTGGGGGGAGATTGGGGTGGATCCAGATACCTACACTAACCCGAGTTATAGATTTCAGGCGGGGGCTGCCTTACCTACGCTGGGATGTCAAGCGCTCGAGTTCTGGTCAGCGTTGTATAGTCGGTGGGCCGATGCGTCGCGCGAGTCATATATGGCTTGTGAGGAGGTATATCCACACAGAAAAGAGTCGTTGGTGGATAAAACGGATAGACAAGTATTGAATGCAACAAATGGGTTGATGAAAGCTAGGAAAGCGGGTTTGGTGAACTTGTATAGGGTATGTTCTTGTGAGGCACGCGAGTACACGCTCTCTATGGTTTTAAGATGTCCCAAGGAAAGAGATTTTCTGGGGGTGTTGATACTTAGTAGCATACAAACGCATGGGAGGCATGCGAGTACACGCTCTCTATGGTTTTAAGATGTCCCAAGGAAAGAGATTTTCTGGGGGTGTTGATAGTAGCATACAAACGCATGGATGCGTATGTGTGTGCGATATCGCCCGACTGGTTTTGACTTGTATAAGCACTTTTTGGACGAAAAAGGCATAAACATATAATCGCACTAGAGTATTCACACATGTGAGAGAGAGCGCAAATTGACTTTTCTTTCGCTATATAGGTGTACTGATCAGGTATCTGGTTGACCATAATGAGATTGCTATGTTCAACTTCAATTCTCCACCTACTGTCGCAGGTGAATTATCTCTGGCTATATCTAGATCTCACTTTGATTCTCAAGGACCCATCAACAATACTCCTCAAACTCTGAGATGGTATGTTTACTCAGGGCTTCAATTCTCTCACTTTGCGATAGTAATTCTCATAAGTTAGATATCTTTTCGTCCTACATTGTATCAGCTCGAGGAGGAGATGATCAAGCAATTAGAAAATGTAGACCCCGACCTTGCCGCACAGGTGTCGCAGATATGCCAATCGGCCTCACACAGTATTCCGCTATTCATCACAACCACAGCCGCAGTTACATGCCCTACAACAAGTAATAAGGAAAATACAGAGAACATAGTTAAAGATGTACCAGCATCGGAGCACACAAAACCCGTGAGAGCACCACGGTCTATGGACCAAGCACGGAGTACCCAGTGCAGAGTCACGAACGAGGCGCAATTTGACAGTGGCTCGGAGGGGAATGGCAGAGTAGCCTCGACTCTACGTGGCGGTAATAAGACGGACGCGCAAAAAATGGGGGTGGATGGATCTCGGAACAGGAGTATAGTTGCCGACACACACACACACACACAGCAATACAATAGTTTAAGTAATAGCAATGCACACGGTAGTAGTAGTCCATCAATTCCCCGAAGCGCGAGCACCAATGGAGTGCATCCCATGGATGCGCCCATCCCGGTTGTCATGACAACGGATAGGGAAGTGAAGACATCCACATCTGCTGCCGCACAGGGAGCGAAAAAAAAACCCGTGAACAATATCTTCGATGTGCGTTCACGGAGTGAAGCAGTATGTACGAGTTCAAAATCGAGTTCACTATTGCAGATTGCCTGTGATTTTTTGTGTAAAATTTGGGACAGTGCGTAGTTGTCACCACTGTTATCGTAGAGCGGTACGATCAACATTTCAAAAGGACTAATGTGCCAACATATAGACATGCATATAGCAATGTAATGACTATCAATCAGTATACATATACACAATAGTTTGAGCAATATATGCACGCATGAGTTCTGATATAGTTCTGATATAGTGAGACCCAGAACGGGCACTCTCACTCGCGAGCATGATTCGATTGCTTATTGTCCCATACATTAATATGCAAAGGCACCTTTGTACACGTATCTCTGGAGGCTTATTATCTTGATCGATTGCCGTGTCTTGTCTTGTGATCTTAGTGCAACTAAACTTCCCAGCAGCTGCATTTACTAGAAGTCTCCCAAGTGTGTAGTAAAGTTTCACATCTAATAGGTACCCTGCAAATCCACTAATGCTGCTGTCACAATACGCACACCAGTCAATGACTGTCACAATACACGTAGCCAGGTATTCACTTACACATCTACCTACGATATCATCTTTACTCACCAACCATTACTCCCAGCAGCCGAGTCCTTCCAAGAGCCCTACCACGCGCGCAGGAATAGCACCTAATACCAAGGCTCTAGATATGATGAATGGACTGTCCCTGCAAACCGAGGTGGATGATGAGCTAACGTTACCGACAAAGCCTCCCGTGGCTTGTGTCTGTCACTCGCCGCTGTGTATATGTGACATATAAAGACAATTTTCACAGCTTACCAAGTCTACAGTGGTGCACACTTAAGTTGGGATTCTGTGATTGCAGCTCTTCGGATGGCCTTTTTACCGTATCCAATGATCTTCACAACACTCTAAGCGCACGTTCAATAGACTATGCACTGCGCAGTGGTATCGTCATCATGACGGTATCATGGCCTTATCTGTCCACATCGAGCTGTGCGTTTTCGAGCGGCAAATGTTGTCCACGAACTACCATGTGATTGCTTCAGCGCTAGGATGTGAGAGTCTGCGACATTGGCGGTGTGCCGTTTGTAAATAGGGATTCCAAGCAAGGCACTGATGTGGATATGGAATAGTCTTCAATACCTCCTGCCATCGAATTATATAACTCATCATAATCCGTTGCATCTCATGTGAATCCAAGTATTTTATCTAACGCATGCCGTTATATGTGCATGTGTATATGTTTTGCATACTACGTTATGTCGTATTTCCCCTTAGAGTATCCAGCTCGAGTCTCACTGTCCTCTTGAATGAGCTGATACATTGTGTATACTTACTGTGATATCAGGCCAATAGACGCTGGTCGCATCTCTCAATTATTATAGCTAATTTCAGAGAGTGTGTCGAGATGTGACGGTTGAGCTGTTTGTTTTGTTTGAAGTTGGTGGACACGTGACCGATTTGCTTTCATGCTCATTTGTGTCAGCTACATTCACAATACTTTGGAGACTGTAAACCTCTTACCTCATTACTTCAGGACGACTTTGCGAGGTAGCAGTAGCAACCAACCCTGGAAAAGCCTTTGGAGAAATAGTAGAGTTGAGGCAGGATGTAGTATCGAAGGTGCCGATGTTGTGAATTCGGGCGCGAGGTTCTCATGAGACCCATTTGGCAACGTCTTTTGAGGTATCAAACCTGTATTATCACTGGGAACCTGTGATATTGGCTTTGATTTAGCCCAACACCCAAGTACGCTTCCTTGTTCGGGAACTAGCAGATGGTCTTGTAGACAAGGTTTTCGGTATAGCACCTCCAGTCTCTGTATTTTAAAGAGATACTTTAGAAGCAGCAGGTGCCTGCTGACTCGTAAAGGTCATGACTGAATTCGACTCCTGAGGAACAGGTTTTGGCACACCAGGTGATGGGTGCGTTGTTAAATGTCGTTAGAAAGTAAGTGGTGTATATATAAAATTTACCCTCTTCTCATTCAGTATCAGGTCAGCTATAGTATAGCACCATGGGGGTATATTCAACACGCCTGCCTCGTTCTTGAAGAAGGTATCCTCAAAATGCGCTTTGAGTAGTGGTATAGAGAAGGTAACGGATGAACATCTGAAGCCAGGTATAGTTCGTCCACCAAAAAAGAACAATAATTGCTTTGAAGTTTTGAACAGATAAAAACGGTTGGAGAAGTTGTCAGAAATCAACGATGTGTACCCATGGGGCAATACCAGGAAAGAGTTGGTTTAATATTCAGGGAGGTTTGCTTTGTAGTTCACTTCTTTGTGCCGCCATCTCTAGCACAGTAGATACTTGTGGAGGTGGTGGCACCGCTTGCTCGCGTAAAGGGCCCCTGCTTCTGCGTACGGATGCGGAACCAGGCTGGTTTCAGTTTTGAGTTCATTCTTTTACGCGGAAGGGTGAGAATTCAAGGTGACCACAGGCAATGTCTTCGGGATGATGAGGCGAGGGTTTCGGGCCATGTGTTAATGCGTAAATCATTAAAGTAGTAGGGTCGGTTTTTGAAGGGGCTCGCATCAGGGTATCAGCTACCGAATATGGCGGAGGTTGCGGAGGAACCTTCATGTTTTCTCAAACAGGTGTAGAAACCCGTCATTACGCACCACGTACGGCGTTAGGAAAATGAATGCAAAATATTTTGTATGATGTAACAGCAAAGAATATACTTAGTGTGTTGGCTGCTGTTGAAATTTCACACTTATCCATCATTAGGCTACTGGATAGAATGTATATGCTCAATTAATATACACTGTACCCATGGATTCGGGAGTTGACAATAGGTCGAGAACCGTCATTCATTGATGTTGGGCAAGACTATATTGATTTCCTCAGGAAGAACTGTTCTCGCTGCGAGAAGGACCCTAATTTTGTGCCTCGAGGCTTTCCATAGGTCGGGATCGAGAGGTTCACTGCCACTGTTGGTGTGGACTGTTGTTTGCGGGATTTTTATGTGAAAGAAGTCCAGGCTGTTCGGTACTGGACAGATCTTATTTACAAGTTTCAGAGCTTGTGATTTTAACGATTCTGTGGAGAATGTTTTGGTGTGGCGATATTTAAAATTTAGGCATAGTGAAGGTGGTTGTGGGATTAAGCATTTTCAGTTATAAGTGTATTCAATGCACATCGGGAAATATCTACCACAGTCATAACATTTATTTGTGTTCTGCACCCTGTTGGGAGAAAAATAGTTCATGAACTTTTGCCCGAGACTTTCGAGAGACTCATACAGACTGTATGCATCTAGTTTTTATAAATCTTGTACACAGCTATTTTAAAGGCATCAAAATTCCAATATAAACCCCGTCAAATAATAATCCAGCTATGTACTTGTGAATGTCGCCACCTCCTATGTAAATGATACGGATGAGGGTTGGCGAGCGGTGCATGACAATGCCGCCAAGCTGTTTGTTGAACGAGTATAATCGATGCATCCTCCTTACCAGTAGGAACGTGTGACTGCCGTTTCCGTGTCTTTGGGCAGTTCAAGTACATACACCCACGCACTATGTTGTTTAGAGGATAGTGTCGCCGAAGCGCAGCGTATACAATATATGGCATCAGTGATGGCCAGAGACCTGACTACTTGTGAACTGCCAGATAAATATTCACAGACTGAGACATGTACCCAACAATGATACTTAACAGCCAGAAACAAAGATTTTTATACACGGGTTGAATGCAGTGCACTAAATAATGTTGTCAAATATGACACCCTTTGTACTTTAATAAGCAATTAGATATTTAGAGCTTCTGGGCCAGTAGAATGCCGTCCTCGGATTGACAATAACTCACAAGTATAAACCACAACTTGGTCGAACATAAGTCCCCACAGTGCGGCATGAGCTGCGATAGCTATTCGTTATGCAACAAGCAATGAATCATCCAAAGTAACCGTTACGCCACACAATGCGTTCAAGTGAATATATCGATGTCGAATATATTGACGACAGTCTACACTGCACTCAATAATCACAGCATTCTATTTTTAAGACAAGTAATGGGTTGTGGTCTGCGTGTTGTGCGTCTGTCCTCATTGACTCAGCCTGCACGTGCTATTCGAATACAAGTTTCATTTACGATTTGGTGTATACGTCGAACGCGAGCTATTGCGTACAAAACGATTGTTTCTTCAGATGGAACTTTATTTATATCAGCTAATGTATTAACGTGACTTACGTTATTATGTCTATTTACAAATTAGGCAAGTGGTCATGAACACTTAGTACTTCTAGTGAAAATTATTCAATAAAGAACAGCTAGAGGTACGCCCTGTGTGATCGAGGATATTTAGGCTCTTAACAAGAGGCAGTCCCGATCATTCTTACACAAGCTACCACTGTAGAAATACGGCCTCCGGTCAGTCTAAAATATCAAGATCAATTGAGATAATACATTGGTTTTTATTTGTGTTTTAAATAATTTAGTACAAGCTCTTTTTCCAATATTTCCAAAGTGTTCTAAATTCACTTTGATGGCTCCAATAGCCTGAGTATTTGGTATGACTCATCTACTTGGACCTATTTGAGACATTAGTAGATGTAGGATATTATAAACTAAATTTTATAATCTCCGAACTACTACTTATAGATTTTGGTCCTCCCGCCAATCTCCAAAATCCAATAAGTCTTTTTTTTCTTTTTTTAACTTTTCTTCAGATGGAACTTTATTTATATCAGCTAATGTATTAACGTGACTTACGTTATTATGTCTATCTACAAATTAGGCATGTGGTCATGAACACTTAGTACTTCTAGTGAAAATTATTCAATAAAGAACAGCTAGAGGTACGCCCTGTGTGATCGAGGATATTTAGGCTCTTAACAAGAGGCAGTCCCGATCATTCTTACACAAGCTACCACTGTAGAAATACGGCCTCCGGTCAGTCTAAAATATCAAGATCAATTGAGATAATACATTGGTTTTATTTGTGTTTTAAATAATTTAGTACAAGCTCTTTTTCCAATATTTCCAAAGTGTTCTAAATTCACTTTGATGGCTCCAATAGCCTGAGTATTTGGTATGACTCATCTACTTGGACCTATTTGAGACATTAGTAGATGTAGGATATTATAAACTAAATTTTATAATCTCCGAACTACTACTTATAGATTTTGGTCCTCCCGCCAATCTCCAAAATCCAATAAGTCTTTTTTCTTTTTTTAACTTTTCTTCAGATGGAACTTTATTTATATCAGCTAATGTATTAACGTGACTTACGTTATTATGTGTATTTACAAATTAGGCAAGTGGTCATGAACACTTAGTACTTCTAGTGAAAATTATTCAATAAAGAACAGCTAGAGGTACGCCCTGTGTGATCGAGGATATTTAGGCTCTTAACAAGAGGCAGTCCCGATCATTCTTACACAAGCTACCACTGTAGAAATACGGCCTCCGGTCAGTCTAAAATATCAAGATCAATTGAGATAATACATTGGTTTTATTTGTATTTTAAATAATCTAGTACAAGCTCTTTTTTCCAATATTTCCAAAGTGTTCTAAATTCACTTTGATGGCTCCAATAGCCTGAGTATTTGGTATGACTCATCTACTTGGACCTATTTGAGACATTAGTAGATGTAGGATATTATAAACTAAATTTTATAATCTCCGAACTACTACTTATAGATTTTGGTCCTCCCGCCAATCTCCAAAATCCAATAAGTCTTTTTTTTTTTTTTTTAACTTTTCTTCAGATGGAACTTTATTTATATCAGCTAATGTATTAACGTGACTTACGTTATTATGTCTATTTACAAATTAGGCAAGTGGTCATGAACACTTAGTACTTCTAGTGAAAATTATTCAATAAAGAACAGCTAGAGGTACGCCCTGTGTGATCGAGGATATTTAGGCTCTTAACAAGAGGCAGTCCCGATCATTCTTACACAAGCTACCACTGTAGAAATACGGCCTCCGGTCAGTCTAAAATATCAAGATCAATTGAGATAATACATTGGTTTTTATTTGTATTTTAAATAATCTAGTACAAGCTCTTTTTCCAATATTTCCAAAGTGTTCTAAATTCACTTTGATGGCTCCAATAGCCTGAGTATTTGGTATGACTCATCTACTTGGACCTATTTGAGACATTAGTAGATGCAGGATATTATAAACTAAATTTTATAACCTCCGAACTACTACTTATAGATTTTTTGTCCTCCCGCCAATCTCCAAAATCCAATAAGTCTTTTTCTTTTTTTTTTAACTTTTCTTCAGATGGAACTCTATTTATATCAGTTAATGTATTAACGTGACTTACGTTATTATGTCTATTTACAAATTAGGCAAGTGGTCATGAACACTTAGTACTTCTAGTGAAAATTATTCAATAAAGAACAGCTAGAGGTACGCCCTGTGTGATCGAGGATATTTAGGCTCTTAACAAGAGGCAGTCCCGATCATTCTTACACAAGCTACCGCTGCTAAATCCTAACTGACTAAATTGTATTTTAGTTTAATATAGTTTGAAACCTAGTAATTTCCATCGAAGTTTACATATTTTTCAGTTAAATAGTAGTTACAGTAGTGTACTGCTTCTAGACTGTCTGACATCGATTTACTATCCAGCAAATACTATGGCTAAGGGTACTTCTAAAGGCAAGGGAGCCGCTAGCTCTAAGCCTGCTAAGCCTGCCGAGGTTCCTGAGATCCCTGTGGAAACACCTAGCCTGTCTGGAGTTGAGCCTGCCGAGGATACTGTTGGGGAAGCAAATTCTGAGGTTGGTACAGAGGATTATTCTGAGGATGACTCGTCGGATCCTAAAGCCTTGGAAGAAGAGGTATCTACTACCGCGGAAAGGCTCGCCAGCGTCCGTGTATCACCTAGGAGTGAAGCTCAGGACCCCAGCTTGCCCCCCCTGACCACGTGCCGTCAAATATGGGGATAAACGTCGAAGGCTGGAAAATTCGTGGATACGAATGTCGGGGGCATTATAACTCCACATCTAAAGGACACTCCAGCACAAATCCGGAGTGAAAAGGAAGTATTGGACCTGTCCAAAAAAATTTCGGTTTCGCCATCGATGGAGAAGCCATTCCATTCAGCTCAAATCTTGGGGCCGAAGCTGAGGATGCCATAACTCGACAACGAGTGGTTGGATCCTCTCAATCTCGACGCCAATTGAACCGCACTGAAGCGCTCTTGAAGGAGCTAGCGGCAGCAGCAGTTGTGGACCCCTCTATCGTGTCCCACTTGGCTGATATTCTTCCTATACCGAAGAAGAAGAAAAAATTCGGGCCGGGTTTCGAACCCGAGACCTACTGGTTTACCAGCCAGTATGTTTACCACTAAGCCATTTACCACTGGCGAGAGAGATAATATTTCAAAATTTAATCTCTATAGCTCTGATGCTACCATCGATCATCCTCTTGACAAACCTAACCCTGTCAGAGGATATGATCGTATGGAACTCGATGAGGCTTACCATCCTCGTAATATCGACCCTCATTTGCCAACTAACCCTGGTAATCACGATTTTGGCAATCGCTACACCAGTACCTCGTTAGAGAGTTCCCGCTCTAATCCTGAGGATGAGGAAGTGAGAACCAGACATATACTCGTCTCAGGCTATTACGCTCTGGTATGCAAGTCCTTGAGGACCGTCTATTGAATGACTCTGACCTTGACGATAGGAAAGCGGATAACATTCGCTATCTAATCGATAACAAGAGAAAGGAAATAGACACCATCTTGGCACTAGCAGCCCGTAGCACTGAGCATGAGCCTCGTGAACACTTAGAACCAAGCTTTATAAAGCAGCTAGGTAACGCGCAGGCTGAGGTCGATTTCTCTACTAATGAGAGTACAGTGGAGACACTGAAGGCCTTCGACCAACTTAAGGAGTCTGCCAGCCTTAGGGATAAGCAGATGATGAATGCCTTTATTCATTTCTATGAGCCAGGTGAATGGCGAACTATCTTGAAGGCTCATGAGCCCAACTGGAAAGCCCTACCCTGGCACCAGTTGCGTGATAATATACTTAACACCTTTTTTTTGAAGATGCACGTGACCGTGAACTTCTAGAGTCTCGCAAGTCCTTTGCGAACGATACCACTATTCGAGGTGCTCTAGCTCATATGACACATATGAATACTCGGATGGGTGGTCGTACCTATACTGGCGAATATTTATTAATTTGTCAGATGATGGAGACTCTGGGAGCTAACCTCTTTATGAAAGTCAATGATGACATCATCGCCTATGGTGATTTGCGATCTATGCCTTGGTCTGTCTTTGAGAAGATAGTACACAAGCATACCAATTCCTCTACTAGAGTACTTAGTACCACGAGCTACACCCAGCCCACTAAGCGAAACGCAGTAGAGACTAATACTGCGCGTAGTACTAAGAAACCTCGCACTACTACTGGAGGGGGGTACTGGCTCTACTTCTACCGAACCGAAAGGTGATAAGAAGGTGAGAGCGCCTTGCAAGAAGTGTGGTTACAACCTCACAAAACGTAATGGCAAGTGGAATGGTAGACACGACCCTGTTAAGTGTGCACCAGGCAAGCCAGATTTTGGACACTATATGAAAGAGTGTGCTACTTGCAAGGGTACTAACGGTTGGCACAAAGAGGATTGCAAGGACTTACCAGACGTCCAAGTTAAGCACTGACAGTACCATATGTGCGCACTAGAGCAAGATTATGAGAAAATGTTCAATAAAATACATACCAAAGGAGATGAACGTATCTTTCAAACAGTTTTCGTAAATGGAGAAAAAAAGTTATGGCACTATTTGATCCAGGGGCTGAAGTCTCTGCTATCTCATGCCGAGTAGCCTACGCTACAGATATGGCTGTCCATAACGAAACAACTGATTTAATCTTGGGAAATGGCAAAGTTACTACTTGCGAACAAGCCATTGACTATGCACACATAATGCTGTCAGACAGAAGAGAAGTGAAGACTCACCTAATCGTTACTAACATGTCTCAGAAATACGATTTAATTATAGGTATGACTGATCTTCTCAGTTTAGGTATAACACTCACTGGTCTGCCTAATGGGCTAGACCCGAATAAAGATCAGTCAGATGATAATATGTTAAAGATACCTAAACCTCCGGAAGGTGAAGCAAAGGATATGATTCCGCACTTCACCGATATAATTATGGACTTAATTATACAAAACAGGAAGATTGCAATAACTGACTGGTGTATGTTTAAGTTCTCTAATGGGTACGTTAGACTTGACTTAACAAACGTCGACTTCTCTAAGTTAAAGTGTCCTTCACATAACTACGTGAGTTGGAGACACAAAGACGTTGTCAAAACCCAAATCGAAGATTGGTTAAAACAGGGTCTAATTGAAATCAATTATGATGCAACCCCAGTTAACTTAGCTCTCTTAGCGGTCGATCAATATAAATCTGATGGAACGTTTAGTAAAACAAGAGTAGTACTAGACCTGTCGCCAATCAACAAACTAATTCCGCAACATAGTTTTCCCTTACCTAAGATAAGCGAGATACTACGCAAAATGGAGGTGCGACTATCTTTTCCAAGATAGACTTAAAAGCTGCATTCCATCAACTACAGATATATGAGCCTCATAGGAAATACTTTTCCTTTACTTGGCAAGGTAAGAAGTACCAGTTTAAAGGTGCACCTGATGGCTTACACATGTTACCTTCTTTCTTCCAACAAGTTATGATGGAACTATTTGCGGACCTGTCGTATAACGTATCAGTCTATTTAGATGATATAGTTATCTTTACAAAGACAGCACATGAACATGCTAAACTCGTTAAAGAAGTCTTAAAGCGACTTAATCATGCTAAACTTAAGATTAACGAAGACAAGTGTTCTTTTGCTAAAGATACTATACACTTACTTGGCTACAAAGTATCTGCAGCAGGGTAGAAATTGATCCTGGCAAGTAACAGTTTCTGTTGGATTTATCAACACCAATTACTGGAAGAGATGTGAACTCTGTGTGTGGGTTTGTTAACTTCTTCTCGGATTCGGTACCGCATCTTTCTCATTACTTAAAGCCTTTCAGTCACCTACGGCTGCACAAAGAACCTTTGGGAAAGCTTTGGACTAAAGAATGTGATGATGCATTTAAACTAGTCAAAAGTAAAGTAATGGACGCACCCATCATGCAGTACCCTGTGGATGGTGTCCCATTCCAAGTAGCAACCGACGCTTCAGATCGAGCGGTAGGTGGAGTGCTTTACCAAACGATAAATGGTAAACCGCGCTACATACAATTCTTTAGCAAGAGTTATAATAAGAGTCAACGGAATTACCCTACCGTTAAACAAGAGCTCCTTGCTATAGTTATTGCGCTAAGACAGTTTAAAGACTACCGTTATGGAAGTTACTTTACTGTCGCCTGTGATCAAAAGTCTTTAACATACTTATAAGATATGAACCCTGATTCACAGTTGGTGAGCCGCTGGCATGACATTATTGCCAAGTTCGCTTTTAATATAACACACATTCCAGGAATACATAACCATCTTCCTGACATGCTCTCTCGACTTGTGCCCGACTACCAGAAAACAGTCAAAGAGTTATTAGCAACCGATTGGATGCTAAATAAGAAATGGTTTAACCTCGCTCAATCCCGATGGGGTCCATTTACTGTTGATATGTTCGCCGCAGAACATAACAAACAGGTTTTCTGAATATAGGTCGTTGACTCATCCTAAAGGTGATGCATTTCAGCTTGACTTATCAAAAGCATAATGCGTGGGCTAACCCACCTTGTCAACTTATCGCACAGTTGTTAAATTATGTTAATATTACTAAATCTACCATTACGCTGTGTTGTCCCTTACGTAACTCCGACCCATGGATACGTGATTTAATTAATATGATTCAAGACGAACCTATTTATGTCGACCGTGAAACCGACACGTACTTGTATCAGGGATCCTATTCTATTAAGAAGACGCCTTGGAAACACACCATTGTTTGTCGCATCGGTCCTGCAGGTACCACTAAGTGGAAACCCTCAACCGAATTCTTAGCTAAACTAGAGGAGTCTAAAGAGTTTGAACAAAAGCTCAAGACTCGTACAACACATGCACCCAACAAGATTGCAGTCGAGGTAATGCCGATTGAAACGGCATTAGATCGTAAAAAACATGGGACTAGCTAAGGCCATGGATCAAAGACTCAAAACTCTAAGAGAACCTGAAGCTCGCACTCAACTACTTAAAGCGCTGCTTAAAGAACAGCCAGGAGTTGCGAAACAACTGAAGAAGATACTTCAACAATCCAATGTTGTCAATTATGTATCTCAGGACTCTACCCCTCCTGATACTGAGGTTGCCCTTTCCAACAGGACTATGGTTCATCCAGCCAGCGTTACGCAGAATCTGACTGACTTAGAGGAGCTCGAAAGTAGAGTTAAAATTATACATAATTTAACGCATCGAGCATATGAGCATACTTATAAAATGACTATTCGTGCAGGGCTTGATCACCTGGCGCTGAAAGAAACCATACGTGAAGTATACCGACGCTGTACTGATTGTGAAAAGAACCAGATCAAGCGATACGGTTGGGCACCCCTAAAAAAAAGTGTGACAGAAGACCAACCGATGCGCCGAGTCATAGTCGATTTGGTTAAACTCCCGCGATCCAAGCATACTGGCGATGTATATATCTGTCATTTCTTATGTGTGGCTTCGGGCTATAACTTGCTTTATGCAATACCGAACAAACGTCCACAAACAGTGGCAGAATTATGCTATCACGTCTTTAATGACTTCGGTTTCCCCGAGTACTATGTTCTGATAACGGTAGTGAGTTTTGTACCGACGTAATGGAGGCATTTATACTCGTATCAGGCATGACCCATAGGCGTGGTGTTCCTACAAACCTCAAACGCAGGGTGCAAATGAGACACGTCATAGAGAACTTAAGAAACTCTTGCGTACCGCACTAGACGACGTTGAGGATATGTGACCTTATCATTTGAAATGGGTTCAGACTCAAATGAATAACTGCATGAATCCTCAAACTGGAACACTCCCGTTTCACTATTTCTTTGGCCGCTATAGTGAATTACAAGCAACGTTTGATAAAACTGCGCCCGAGAAACACGCTACCCCGTGGCTACAAAAGATCGAGCATATGCAGAACGTTGTTTACCCCTGTTTACTCTGAGCACAAGAATCGCGTCCTACTTAAAGCGTATGACCGATGGAATAACACTAAGAACATTGTTCAGTTCAAAGTCGGCGATTACGTTAACATTATAAATCGAAACGCCAACGTTACCGAACTCTCTCCTAAGACGATAGGACCTTTTGTTATTTCCTACCATGATGAGAAGAGTGATACTTACGAAGTGAATAACATTGATGGTACTAGCGCAACCAATCTAGGCACTCACCGTATCCCTACCTCCGAACTCTCATTCGCTCGCTCATTTGATTCTGATATACCAGTTATGGAGTCACAAGTCAAAGATATAATTGATAAAACATCCGAAGACGGTTGCACTTACTACAAGACCCGTTTCATGGATGGGACAGTAGCTTGGCTAACCTCCGATGCATTTCGTGAATCTCGCGACTTCTTCTTCGTATCTTTAATAAGAAATGGAATAAGCGTTTACATAAGAACACACACGAGATAAACGAAAAGGGTTTCCTCAGGTGACTACAAACCCTGACGGATCTGAAATTCCTATTTGCCACCTACTTCCTACGTGACTAAACTTTCTGATCTGCTTACCAACAGTGCAGAAAATTGTTCAAACTTACTTACTAATGAAGAACAGCCTTTGCTGTATTACCTTACCAAATAATAAACGTAAGGCGACTACATCGAAATGGTTACT
>LUCW03001652.1:0-30000 GCA_001586965.3 Sphaeroforma sirkka
CGCGGCGATTTGGTTGAGATACCGATTTAGACTGAAGATACATTAGCTGATATAAATAAAGTTTCATCTGAAGAAAAGTTAAAAAAAGAAAAAGACTTATTGGATTTTGAGATTGGCGGGAGGACCAAAATCTATAAGTAGTAGTTTTGATCTTGATATTTTAGACTGACCGGAGGCCGTATTTCTACATAGCCCCCCGTAGCTTTTAGAACTACGAACGTACGTTAAGATACGATCTAGTTGGTAAAACGAAAACCAAAGTAAAAAACGGTTTCGGTCATGACTTATCGAGTAAGTATGTGCCTATATGTACGAGCTCAAGACTCATGTTGTACTCTATGTCGTTTAGTATTTGGTCCAGTAACCATTTCCGATGTAGGCGCCTCACGTTTATTATTTGGTAAGGTTATATCCAAAGGCTTGTAGAAATACGGCCTCCGGTCAGTCTAAAATATCAAGATCAATTGAGATACTACATTGGTTTTTATTTGTATTTTAAATAATTTAGTACAAGCTCTTTTTTCCAATATTTCCAAAGTGTTCTAAATTCACTTTGATGGCTCCAATAGCCTGAGTATTTGGTATGACTCATCTACTTGGACCTATTTGAGACATTAGTAGATGTAGGATATTATAAACTAAATTTTATAATCTCCGAACTACTACTTATAGATTTTGGTCCTCCCGCCAATCTCCAAAATCCAATAAGTCTTTTTTTTCTTTTTTTAACTTTTCTTCAGATGGAACTTTATTTATATCAGCTAATGTATTAACGTGACTTACGTTATTATGTCTATTTACAAATTAGGCAAGTGGTCATGAACACTTAGTACTTCTAGTGAAAATTATTCAATAAAGAACAGCTAGAGGTACGCCCTGTGTGATCGAGGATATTTAGGTTCTTAACAAGAGGCAGTCCCGATCATTCTTACACAAGCTACCACTGCTAAATCCTAACTGACTAAATTGTATTTTAGTTTAATATAGTTTGAAACCTAGTAATTTCCATCGAAGTTTACATATTTTTTCAGTTATTTAGTAGTTACAGTAGTGTACTGCTTCTAGACTGTCTGACATCGATTTACTATCCAGCAAATACTATGGCTAAGGGTACTTCTAAAGGCAAGGGAGCCGCTAGCTCTAAGCCTGCTAAGCCTGCCGAGGTTCCTGAGGTCCCTGTGGAAACACCTAGCCTGTCTGGAGTTGAGCCTGCCGAGGATACTGTTGGGGAAGCAAATTCTGAGGTTGGTACAGAGGATTGTTCTGAGGATGACTCGTCGGATCCTAAAGCCTTGGAAGAAGAGGTATCTACTACCGCGGAAAGGCTCGCCAGCGTCCGTGTATCACCTAGGAGTGAAGCTCAGGACCCCAGCTCCCCCCCCCTGACCACGTGCCGTCAAATATTGGGGATAAACGTCGAAAGGCTGGAAAATTCGTGGATACGAATGTCGGGGGCATTATAACTCCACATCTAAAGGACATCAAGCTCTTTTTCCAATATTTCCAAAGTGTTCTAAATTCACTTTGATGGCTCCAATAGTCTGAGTATTTGGTATGACTCATCTACTTGGACCTATTTGAGACATTAGTAGATGTAGGATATTATAAACTAAATTTTATAATCTCCGAACTACTACTTATAGATTTTGGTCCTCCCGCCAATCTCCAAAATCCAATAAGTCTTTTTTTTCTTTTTTTAACTTTTCTTCAGATGGAACTTTATTTATATCAGCTAATATATTAACGTGACTTACGTTATTATGTCTATTTACAAATTAGGCAAGTGGTCATGAACACTTAGTACTTCTAGTGAAAATTATTCAATAAAGAACAGCTAGAGGTACGCCCTGTGTGATCGAGGATATTTAGGCTCTTAACAAGAGGCAGTCCCGATCATTCTTACACAAGCTACCACTGCTAAATCCTAACTGACTAAATTGTATTTTAGTTTAATATAGTTTGAAACCTAGTAATTTCCATCGAAGTTTACATATTTTTCAGTTATTTAGTAGTTACAGTAGTGTACTGCTTCTAGACTGTCTGACATCGATTTTACTATCCAGCAAATACTATGGCTAAGGGTACTTCTAAAGGCAAGGGAGCCGCTAGCTCTAAGCCTGCTAAGCCTGCCGAGGTTCCTGAGGTCCCTGTGGAAACACCTAGCCTGTCTGGAGTTGAGCCTGCCGAGGATACTGTTGGGGAAGCAAATTCTGAGGTTGGTACAGAGGATTGTTCTGAGGATGACTCGTCGGATCCTAAAGCCTTGGAAGAAGAGGTATCTACTACCGCGGAAAGGCTCGCCAGCGTCCGTGTATCACCTAGGAGTGAAGCTCAGGACCCCAGCTTGCCCCCCCCTGACCACGTGCCGTCAAATATTGGGGATAAACGTCGAAAGGCTGGAAAATTCGTGGATACGAATGTCCGGGGGGGGCATTATAACTCCACATCTAAAGGACACTCCAGCACAAATCCGGAGTGAAAAGGAAGTATTGGACCTGTCCGAAAATTTCCGTTTCGCCATCGATGGAGAAGCCATTCCATTCAGCTCAAATCTTGGGGCCGAAGCTGAGGACGCCATAACTCGACAACGAGTGGTTGGATCCTCTCAATCTCGACGCCAATTGAACCGCACTGAAGCGCTCTTGAAGGAGCTAGCGGCAGCAGCAGTTGTGGACCCCTCTATCGTGTCCCACTTGGCTGATATTCTTCCTATACCGAAGAAGAAAAACAATTCGGGCCGGGTTTCGAACCCGAGACCTACTGGTTTACCAGCCAGTACGTGTACCACTAAGCCAGTTACCACTGGTGAGAGAGGAAATATTTCAAAATTTAATCTCTATAGCTCTGATGCTACCATTGACCATCCTCTTGACAAACCTAACCCTGTCAGAGGATATGATCGTATGTAACTCGATGAGGCTTACCATCCTCGTAATATCGACCCTTATTTGTCAACTAACCCTGGTAATCACGATTTTGGCAATCGCTACACCAGTACCTCGTTAGAGAGTTCCTGCTCTAATCCTGAGGATGAGGAAGTGAGAACCAGACATACTCGTCTCAGGCTATTACGCTCTGGTATGCAAGTCCTTGAGGACCGGCTATTGAATGACTCTGACCTTGACGATAGGAAAGCGGATAACATTCGCTATCTAATCGATAACAAGAGAAAGGAAATAGACACCATCTTGGCACTAGCAGCCCGTAGCACTGAGCATGAGCCTCGTGAACGCTTAGAACCAAGCTTTATAAAGCAGCTAGGTAACGCGCAGGCTGAGGTCGATTTCTCTACTAATGAGAGTACAGTGGAGACACTGAAGGCCTTCGACCAACTTAAGGAGTCTGCCAGCCTTAGGGATAAGCAGATGATGAATGCCTTTATTCATTTCTGTGAGCCAGGTGAATGGCGAACTATCTTGAAAGCTCATGAGCCCAACTGGAAAGCCCTACCCTGGCACCAGTTGCGTGATAATATACTTAACACCTTTTTTTTGAAGATGCACGTGACCGTGAACTTCTAGAGTCTCGCAAGTCCTTTGCGAACGATACCACTATTCGAGGTGCTCTAGCTCATATGACACATATGAATACTCGGATGGGTGGTCGTACCTATACTGGCGAATATTTATTAATTTGTCAGATGATGGAGACTCTGGGAGCTAACCTCTTTAAGAAAGTCAATGATGACATCATCGCCTATGGTGATTTGCGATCTATGCCTTGGTCTGTCTTTGAGAAGATAGTACACAAGCATACCAATTCCTCTACTAGAGTACTTAGTACCACGAGCTACACCCAGCCCACTAAGCGAAACGCAGTAGAGACTCAATACTGCGCGTAGTACTAAGAAACCTCGCACTACTACTGGAGGGGGTACTGGCTCTACTTCTACCGAACCGAAAGGTGATAAGAAGGTGAGAGCGCCTTGCAAGAAGTGTGGTTACAACCTCACAAAACGTAATGGCAAGTGGAATGGTAGACACGACCCTGTTAAGTGTGCACCAGGCAAGCCAGATTTTGGACACTATATGAAAGAGTGTGCTACTTGCAAGGGTACTAACGGTTGGCACAAAGAGGATTGCAAGGACTTACCGGACGTCCAAGTTAAGCACTGACAGTACCATATGTGCGCACTAGAGCAAGATTATGAGAAAATGTTCAATAAAATCTATACCAAAGGAGATGAACGTATCTTTCAAACAGTTTTCGTAAATGGAGAAAAAGTTATGGCACTATTTGATCCAGGGGCTGAAGTCTCTGCTATCTCATGCCGAGTAGCCTACGCTACAGATATGGCTGTCCATAACGAAACAACTGATTTAATCTTGGGAAATGGCAAAGTTACTACTTGCGAACAAGCCATTGACTATGCACACATAATGCTGTCAGACAGAAGAGAAGTGAAGACTCACCTAATCGTTACTGACATGTCTCAGAAATACGATTTAATTATAGGTATGACTGATCTTCTCAGTTTAGGTATAACACTCACTGGTCTGCCTAATGGGCAAGACCCGAATAAAGATCAGTCAGATGATAATATGTTAAAGATACCTAAACCTCCGGAAGGTGAAGCAAAGGATATGATTCCGCACTTCACCGATATAATTATGGACTTAATTATACAAAACAGGAAGATTGCAATAACTGACTGGTGTATGTTTAAGTTCTCTAATGGGTACGTTAGACTTGACTTAACAAACGTCGACTTCTCTAAGTTAAAGTGTCCTTCACATAACTACGTGAGTTGGAGACACAAAGACGTTGTCAAAACCCAAATCGAAGATTGGTTAAAACAGAGTCTAATTGAAATCAATTATGATGCAACCCCAGTTAACTTAGCTCTCTTAGCGGTCGATCAATATAAATCTGATGGAACGTTTAGTAAAAACAAGAGTAGTACTAGACCTGTCGCCAATCAACAAACTAATTCCGCAACATAGTTTTCCCTCCCTTACCTAAGATAAGCGAGATCTTTTCCAAGATACTACGCAAAATGGAGGTGCGACTATCTTTCCAAGATAGACTTAAAAGCTGCATTCCATCAACTACAGATATATGAGCCTCATAGGAAATATTTTTTCCTTTACTTGGCAAGGTAAGAAGTACCAGTTTAAAGGTGCACCTGAAGGCTTACACATGTTACCTTCTTTCTTCCAACAAGTTATGATGGAACTATTTGCGGACCTGTCGTATAACGTATCAGTCTATTTAGATGATATAGTTATCTTTACAAAGACAGCACATGAACATGCTAAACTCGTTAAAGAAGTCTTAAAGCGACTTAATCATGCTAAACTTAAGATTAACGAAGACAAGTGTTCTTTTGCTCAAGATACTATACACTTACTTGGCTACAAAGTATCTGCAGCAGGGGTAGAAATTGATCCTGGCAAGAAACAGTTTCTGTTGGATTTATCAACACCAATTACTGGAAGAGATGTGAACTCTGTGTGTGGGTTTGTTAACTTCTTCTTGGATTCGGTACCGCATCTTTCTCATTACTTAAAGCCTTTCAGTCACCTACGGCTGCACAAAGGACCTTTGGGAAAGCTTTGGACTAAAGAATGTGATGATGCATTTAAACTAGTCAAAAGTAAAGTAATGGACGCACCCATCATGCAGTACCCTGTGGATGGTGTCCCATTCCAAGTAGCAACCGACGCTTCAGATCGAGCGGTAGGTGGAGTGCTTTACCAAACGATAAATGGTAAACCGCGCTACATACAATTCTTTAGCAAGAGTTATAATAAGAGTCAACGGAATTACCCTACCGTTAAACAAGAGCTCCTTGTTATAGTTACTGCGCTAAGACAGTTTAAAGACTACCTTTATGGAAGTTACTTTACTGTCGCCTGTGATCAAAAGTCTTTAACATACTTAAAAGATATGAACCCTGAATCACAGTTGGTGAGCCGCTGGCATGACATTATTGCCAAGTTCGCTTTTAATATAACACACATACCAGGAATACATAACCATCTTCCTGACATGCTCTCTCGACTTGTGCCCGACTACCAGAAAACAGTCAAGGAGTTATTAGCAACCGATTGGATGCTAAATAATAAATGGTTTAACCTCGCTCAATCACGATGGGGTCCATTTACTGTTGATATGTTCGCCGCAGAACATAACAAACAGGTTTCTGAATATAGGTCGTTGACTCATCCTAAAGGTGATGCATTTCAGCTTGACTTATCAGAGCATAATGTGTGGGCTAACCCACCTTGTCAACTCATCGCACAGTTGTTAAATTATGTTAATATTACTAAATCTACCATTACGCTGTGTTGTCCCTTACGTAACTCCGACCCATGGATACGTGATTTAATTAATATGATTCAAGACGAACCTATTTATGTCGACCGTGAAACCGACACGTTCTTGTATCAGGGATCCTATTCTATTAAGAAGACGCCTTGGAAACACACCATTGTTTGTCGCATCGGTCCTGCAGGTACCATTAAGTGGAAACCCTCAACCGAATTCTTAGCTAAACTAGAGGAGTCTAAAGAGTTTGAACAAAAGCTCAAGACTCGTACAACACATGCACCCAACAAGATTGCAGTCGAGGTAATGCCGATTGAAACGGCATTAGATCGTAAAAACATGGAACTAGCTAAGGCCATGGATCAAAGACTCAAAACTCTACGAGAACCTGAAGCTTGCACTCAACTACTTAAAGCGCTGCTTAAAGAACAGCCAGGAGGTGCGAAACAACTGAAGAAGATACTTCAACAATCTAATGTTGTCAATTATGTATCTCAGGAGTCTACCCCTCCTGATACTGAGGTTGCCCTTTCCAACAGGACTATGGTTCATCCAGCCAGCGTTACGCAGAATCTGACTGACTTAGAGGAGCTCGAAAGTAGAGTTAAAATTATACATAATTTAACGCATCGAGCATATGAGCATACTTATAAAATGGCTATTCGTGCAGGGCTTGATCACCCGGTGCTAAAAGAAACCATACGTGAATTATACTAATGTAGAAATACGGCCTCCGGTCAGTCTAAAATATCAAGATCAATTGAGATAATACATTGGTTTTTATTTGTATTTTAAATAATTTAATACAAGCTCCTTTTCCAATATTTCCAAAGTGTTCTAAATTCACTTTGATGGCTCCAATAGCCTAAGTATTTGGTATGACTCATCTACTTGGACCTATTTGAGACATTAGTAGATGTAGGATATTATGAACTAAATTTTATAATCTCCGAACTACTACTTATAGATTTTGGTCCTCCCGCCAATCTCCAAAATCCAATAAGTCTTTTTCTTTTTTTAACTTTTCTTCAAATGAAACTTTATTTATATCAGCTAATGTATTAACGTGACTTACGTTATTATGTCTATTTACAAATTAGGCAAGTGGTCATGAACACTTAGTACTCCTAGTGAAAATTATTCAATAAAGAACAGCTAGAGGTACGCCCTGTGTGATCGAGGATATTTAGGCTCTTAACAAGAGGCAGTCCCGATCATTCTTACACAAGCTACCACTGCTAAATCCTAACTGACTAAATTGTATTTTAGTTTAATATAGTTTGAAACCTAGTAATTTCCATCGAAGTTTACAAATTGTTGGCCCCCAGCTCATTATTATCTACATGGATTTATTAGCTGTCACGCTAGCACGATTCCGACCCAAGCTCTTCCGCTTTTTTTTTTTGTCCGACGACATATGGATCTCAAGTCCCCCAACTGGTTCCGCTCCAGCCCGTCTTAGACAACATTGGTGCTCGGGGAAGCAAAATTAACCTCGAACAGAGTGTCATCAAATCCTGGGTACAATCTACCGACTTGCGACACACGGCGCCAACCCTCCGTATATATGGTGAGCTTATCACGCCCACGCTTGCAGATGTCCCTTGAGAATACACGTTACCTCCCCCTGAAGATGGCAACCACACATATCAAGCCTAAACTCTCCGAATATCTGGGGTTCCCACTCTCCCACGGAATACCAGTGATCAGCCTCGCCAGACATATGGAATCCCTGGTTGTGTTGCAGCACTGTTCTGGGTGTCGCTTCCTTCCGCACTTATGGCTTTCATGGCCTCAGCTGGCGACACCCCCGCAACCGGCTGGTGCTGTTCAAAACCTTTATCCTATCCACGTGCACGTATGACAAGACCATTGTTGCCTGGGCTCCACCTATATGAAAGAATGCACTGAACCCTCTGTTCGTGCGCTATAACTTAGCACTCATCCAAGCAGCAGCCATCATCACGGGCACTAAATACTCTAAATTTCCCAAACATCAAACAAACTTACTTCACTTTTTTTACCTTCTCCTGGTTCACGTCACCATTCGCGGACTGCCTCGGAGGTTGCCTGGAAATAGAACTTGACTCAATGGCCAGCACAACCCCACTCGCCCCTCTGACATAGCCTGCTCACTGCGCTTCCCGTACAGTATATATTCGTACCTGAAAACTGTACACAGAACCACAGAGGGACTCTCGTAGAGAGGGCGTGTAGAAGGGCTACTGCCTGCCCCCCACCACTCGAGGACTCACTCTGCTCCCTCTCGAGAGGGGGGAGGAGGTGTGTTTACATTTACGTTTACATTTACCTTCTCCCCTATTTGCGTACATCTGACGATGTAGCCCTCCGCCGACGCTGTGACGATATTAATAAGAACTCACCAAAACGCTGGTCTAACAAGAAGATCACGGCAATGGCCGGCGCCAAAACTACTACCAACTAGTCATTTGCAAACCACCCAACCTCAAATCGGGACAAAGCCAGACACGACGGCTTCGACCGCTGCTTTGAGTCTACACCAATCCGGCTCTGTGCTATGATTGTAACGAATACGTACATGTTCACATTGCTCAACTACCGTACCGAAGGTTGTCTCTGCCATGTCTGTCCTGGTGGTCACAAATTCGCCACGAGCCGCTTTGCCTGCATTCAACAATTGATCCGACACATCCTGGTATGCCCAAAACTGCCTCCCATTGGCCCTGACCTTCTCTATCAATTGCAGGAGTGCCAGAACTTCCACGGTATATACACGAGCACTTTGGATCCTCTCTCCTGCATGTAGAACAACCTCCGCACCCACACCCGTCACTGACACACCAACAGATGTTTCCCATATCTCGGCTAATCATGCTGTTGAAGTACTACATCCAAATCTCGGTCCAAACCAAGTCATCGCGCAGGCCAATCAGCACATACTGAGTGCATCCGTGGTCTGGTGCGGCATCAGTATACCCCCAACCTCGTTTCTCAACCGAATTGTGACGGATAACCTGGTCCTACTCGGCATTTCGTACTCTGCACTAACCCATTCCTTGGCACAACACGGTGCAGATTCAATCTGTACCACAAAGATGGGTACGCTACTTAGTGGTCAGCAAACGTATACGTGTCACACTCGATGGTGTCAGTTTTTGTTAGCACCGGCCTGAATTGATCCTCCATCGTCGACTAACTTGGCCCAAACTCAAACGGGAATATACTGACCACCACTTTCCATCGATCTTCCCCAAACCACTACAACGGCTATGAGAGTCATACCATAAGTACATACATTGAAACTTATCTCCTCTGAAATAAATAGTATTATCCCTAAGAATATATCTGGACCAAACTAAGAGACCGGACCAGATGGTGGAATAGGAGGTTTAGTGAAACAGACAGAAAGATGACTCGTCGGATGTCATTATAATTCAGTAACTAGGAGCCCAAAACTATAGATTTTCACAATCACCCGTTGGTAGAGAAGCACAATCTTGGATGCAGCTCGATACACGCTACCGAGTAGTGAAGTGTCACGTTCGATACCTCGAAAAAAAAAAAAATATTGGGCCTACGACGACGGACGTAAAAATTTGTATCCGACAAGCACAACCCGTATGTGACAAAGCAGATTCACAAAAAGAAACATGGAGTTGTTAGTCACCAATCGTCGGGCATCGGCATCATTGTTAATCTTCTTTTGCTGGCGGTACCATCGTTTACACCGTCAGGAGAGCTTATCAAAGTCCGTGTGTGCTTAGACTTACGGCAGATCAATGTTGTTACTCTGGGGGATCAGTTCATGTTGCCCAAGCTCAACGAGATCGAACCGTTGACTGCAAACCAGATGTTGCTACTGGTGCCAAAATGAGCCTATACTTAGACCTAGACGTGGAATTAGACGAAGGAGCGCCTAGCAAAGATGACAGCGATGAATCAAAAGGTAAAGATGAAAATTCATGATGCATCTGTCCCGGATATATTCTAGATTGATCCAGAGGTAAGTCAGTTGTGTTTTTCATCTCACTTGGCAATTTACATTTTTGATACAAGCGACGATAGTCAAATGTTACTTTGACTTTTGAATCGATGTGTTTGTAATCTCAATTAACAACTATATTCCTACTACATGTTTGTTTTCTAAAATGGGTTCGCCCGTGTATATCCACCAAAGGCGCGCACTGTTCAGAACTTATGTACAGTGAAAGTCAAAACAGTTACTGCACATAAATGAGGCCGATACTTCAGTTGCAAAGTTGATGGGGTGCGACGACAATAACGAGGACAAGTTATACAAGAACCACTAATACTCAAATTTGCAAAATCAAATATATGAAAACTAATGTACCGTTGTTAACGTGCAGTACTATGGTTAGTGGTTGCGCAAATCTGTATAGTAAGTTAAAGTCTGGTGTGAACATGGCTATTACTGAATACATGTGCACCAGCCACAACTCGGTGGTATTTCACCCAAAACTAGTGACCAGATCATTTGATCAGATACTAACGAACTCATATCAGACTACCAGAGTTCAACGATATTTTTAGGACCCACTTTCCTGGTAACTACAAAAATTTCGAAGATACTGTACTAAAAACTTGCCTTTCAACGAATTCATAATTGAAGTTGTAAAAGGTTTAATGAGTGTGGCTGTACAATTGGAAACAACACATAATAACAATGCTAGTAGCATTCAAGAGAGTACACATTTTTCATAGGTATAGGGTACAAAGTCTTCAATAGAAGGATTAGACCATCTCCGCCCTCTACCTCAACATTGTCCAAGTGCAAGCGCTTGTGAGTGCTCTAGGAAGATTGAATGCAGTTCGATTTCTTAAAAGGGAATAACCGAATAAGCTCCGCTTAGATATCGGCGGTCACAGCTGGCACATTTGGGGTTTATCTGATCAAATTGTTTGAGGATCACCTAAGACTGGTGCGCATCCGAGAAGTGAATATTAAATATGTGCGGTTGTAGGATGTAGTCGGGAGTTAACAAAAAGATGTGTTTGATGCAGAATGCGTCTATGCAAAGCTCTCATTTGAGGCTACCAGCTGTTGCATACACCATCTTTCACAGGATACATCGATCAATTTGATAATCATGAAAACACAAACACAAACACAAAAGGAAAAGCACAGAATAAAGCTATTTATTTTCTTCTCACTTTTCAATTTGAAAGCAGTATTCTATCTCCTAATATTCGATACACGAATGATGATTTAAAAGGGTGCTCTCACGTTTCCCGGTAGAGAAAACTCCAATAAATGCTGCATCAGTCTGCATCATGCGATGCATCATTATTGAACACAAACTTGTGCTTTATCGGATCATCTATGCGATCCTTATTTAAAATTCATTTCTTAATCTTGACGCTACCCCGATGCGCATGATAATACTTATGCCACATTTGATCTTCAATCTTGACTCCTTGATTATCCAGATGCGCATGGCAATGCTTATGCAGTTTTGCACTAGTTCCAGTCAGAATCTTGTATGCATGAATTGAATCTGTAACATTGTCGGTCAATTAAGCTACATGATGATGGGGACCCCATAATTAATATTGCAGAAGTGACTTTCATTCAGGTCAACAACGCTATATCTGCTTCTAACCTAAATACCATGTCCCGAACTACACTCGCAGAATATGCTTGAATGAAATAAATATTCAAGTACAAAATAATGTGGGTGTGATGGATGGGAAAGTAGGGAAAGATGCTAATACCTTTAAGGTACTTATGATGTATGGTTTAGCTCAGCGGAGTATCTATTTGGAACATTTTCGAGAAGAAGAATAGACACGTCCGATCCAAAAACGTTAACAAGCTAGCGCAGACCCGATCCGTACCACAGAGGTGGGTACTCTTACTCAGTAGTTCAGCAAGCGAATATATGGAACATTCGATAGTAACAGTGTTTTGTCAACACCGGCCCGAATTGACTCAGCGCATATCTTCCATTGTCGACAAACTTGGCCCAAGCTTCAAACGGGAATTTACTGACCACTTCTTCCCATCAATCTTTCCTGAACCACTACAGCGAATATGAGAGCCATACCATATGTTCATACATTGTAACATACATACTTGTCATTTATGAAATAAATAATATTATCCCTATTCAAGCATAGCTCGAGGTCTGGCCCATAAACTCCTCCTGTAAACATTACGGAAGTCCTGTTTGATTGGAATTGTGTCTTTTAACTGCAATGAAAAATCTACGTATTGTAGTTGTATTCTTGGATTTGTCTGACCGTCTTCGCTGTTCGATAGCTGTTAGAGTGCAATGTAGGCTTAAATAAAGTGCGAATGTATCTAAAAAATGGTGCGTTCGAATGAATTAGTTTATGATCTCACCCTCAGTTATATACTGATGGTGTTGTACTAGTGTTCAACCACTTGGGTTGGCCAGAGTAAACACTCATATGATCAGTATGAGAAACTTTATGCAGAACACTTCAGTACTCTAATATATATCTAGAGATAAATATATCCATTTCTCTGTTACTCCCGGGTAATAATTTGAGAAGAAGTATAATCATAGCTTCCTGTTCAATACCTTCAATTAGGAGGCTATGGTATAATATGAGAAGAATTCTCAAATTTCTCTTACATACTCCTTTTATTTCTTATTTTTGACCTGTTTATTGCTATGGTGATCCGTCCATAGAAAATGATGGCAAGCTTCAGTACATGTCCATTGAATGGTACGATCTTTGTTTTTACTTATTTGCACATGGTACCTCATGGGCTTTGAACTTATTGCTATATGGTTGTTCACGAAGCGAATCGCTATGAGATGCAATTGTGTAAGTACGCATCCTCTACTCACTCGACATGCATACACTATTAAACGATATGGTTGAGTGTAGGTAGCGCAATTTGGATAACCTAACTTTGAAGTTACTACACTGAGTTCGAGTTATTTCACTGATGGACGCATTTGCGATGTTCACGCTATTTTGACAGCTTTTGTCGTTTGGTGAAATTCACGTTTACTACCAGTGACTGTATAGAGCGGTGCAGAAACTCGAGTGTAGTCAGGTATAGATTTGCGAACGTAATTCCACAAACCAAGGAGTTGTCTTAAATATGTAGCAGGTATCCACTGATTCAGGCCAATGCATGATTCGTTTGTACCGTTCATTTATTGTCAACCGACACGCCTTTTCAGAGGCTATGTAGCCTAGTACCTATGTCGTATCAGTATCAATAGTTGCTATAGTCCCTTTAAGTAGGGCATTCTTGCTTAAAAAGCACCAAAAGATGTCTGTATCTGCTATCATCTCATCGAAATCAATGCTGCCGCGTCTAGGAATACATCTTGGTACATGCTGTAGATACACATTTGGATATTGGTCTGGATTCCAATTTGAAGAGCTGCTGTGAATTTGTCAAGCATGACTCTCGATGCCCCCAAGATGTTGAAACTGATGATAGGGATAATAGTATTTATTTCAATTTGGGTAAATTATTGTCTACATAGGATGAAGAGGTCCAATATCTACACAAGCACATTATCAAAAGCCGAGTCTACTTGAGAAACATGTATTCGGGGCTCCCACTCGTTTACAATATGGCGACTTCTGATGGCATCGAGTACGACACGGCGATCATTGACCACAATCCACTTCGATATTTCAAAATGCCGGTGTTGAGTATATGGTATTCGTTGTGCCGTGTAACGCAACAGAACGTAATAGGGATGATATTTAGTCAGGTAAGCAGCATGACTGTTTTTTTCCCTTTCGTTCTTTATTCCACCTTATACTTACACATATTAGCAATACAGATATATAACTCAACCCCTTAATATATGTATACGTATGTTCAGACTGCCGATAGACACCGAAGTATAGGTGAAGATTATGTAAGTCAGTAACAGGAAGATAGGAGCACAGATTGGCATTGGAGGTCAAGATTGTGAAGGATAGGCATAAGGAAACGTTTGTCGCCAAGAAAGCCGCTAGAGTGGGAAGAAGGAAGAGGGGATCAGAGTTCAAAAACAGACATGACCTCACAGGAGAAGGAGAAGCTCATTCAGAGGAAGAAGATGGATGGAAAAAGGCATATGAATAAGGAGGAATACGGATTCGCCAACAGGGAGCGAAAAGTCGCGGACAATACCAAGAAGGCTCTGGCGTTGGCTGCCGTTGATAGTGGGTGTGATACTGAAGAAGAAATCCCGGATAAAATAGTGCCTTAGGTCGAGGTGTTTGGTCCTGCGGTTCACCTTATCATCTTCAGCAATTTTTATCGCTGATTGGTTGTCTTGATTGATGACAATAGGTCCAATGTCGATACCAAGTTCCGACAATAAATTTCGCGGCCAGCAATACAGAGAGATGATGCTGGAGGCCCGACTAAGAAAGATGATACATGTCAAATCTAAAGTGTCAACGTAAGGGAAAGGCTCAACAGTTGACTGCCGATGACAATGGGTGTGATGATGTACTTCGACTGTTGTTGTGCGGGTCATGGAATGTTTTTTTCTTTTTTGCACCTCCGTCAATTGCGCTCATAATGCTAAATTGAGATTTTTACTGTTCCCAGATTAAAAGTATTGAACTACAATTGCATGCCGCAATATGTAATCCTGTAGAATTCGGATTTTTTTTTTTTGGACCTTTCTATATTAAATTCATATGGCCCATTTTACAAGTAATGAATTCGAATTTGCTCACAGCAGGAATAATAAATTGTAGTTTCACACGGCTTGAGGACACAATTTTTCATTGTACCATCAACGCATGATGTACAGTTGTTAACAAGTAAATATTTTCACATTTTGAAAGTTGAACTCCAAAGTAATGTCATGATTGTTCGTTGACTTCACAAACGGGCTAAAAGTTTACAGTCTATCATTTGACAGTTTTCAATAGATCAATCCAGATATTTTATAGATGCTGTGCAAAGTAATTTAATGATCATCTGAAAGTCCACTTAACCATTCTCTAAGATACAAACAAATAGAGATTTGAATGTATCGCTAGTCTTATAGTTTGTTTTATACTTGATTTTGAGCCGCAGGACAAACGACTTCGAATTGGTGACCTCGATAGAATTCGTCATACGCGTTGTTCTCCGCGTGACACCCGCTGGGATGCAACGTTGAATGCAGCTATCGATAAGGTTAATGGGGTATAGCATGACGAACTCGATGATATTGATCGTACAATTGGCCGCAGCGTGCAATGTATTTCTCATGATGATGAGCTAGACACCTCAGAACTCCCTCGTTGCCGCATATGCAAAAGGTCAGACAGTGTTTCATCATCCATAGTGATGCTTATTCCGCACACGTTTGCAAGAAAAACGTGCATCGTTTCACGACTGTCACCTTCGACTGTTGAATAAAAGAGGCTACTGATTCTTTTTATTGACTACTTTGGAGTTTTGTGTGCCCGATCCGAGATTTCATATGTCCCTGTGGAATCACATGTTCAGCCATTACGACAGTATGCCGAAATTTACTGAAATTGCTGCATTGTCAAAATTGGATAGTAGGAAAAACGTGGTTGGAGTGACATTGCAAAATGCGGTTATTTTGTTGCACGCTGAAGCGGTCGTAAATATTGTGGTCAATGCACTAAGGTACGCTATCAAGTTCAGGGCAAGAGCAAGACCCAAGTTACTTGTACTCCAGTGTTTTTTATCGGCTAATACTTCCTGACTGCGGGAGTATATTCTTCACGCTAGTTCCATCTCCTGAGCACCTGCTGCGTGAGATATTGGGTTGATTTACTTCAGAAACTCTACGGCTATGGTCCACAAATGGATTACATATTTTGTCAGTAAGGAAAAAAATTCTAGTTCATTGTGTCAGATCTCAGGCAGTATACAGCGGCTTTGTATACATTTAAAAAAAAAAATTATAATCGAATACATATTGTAAGTATCTTTAGTGAGTGTGAAATAAATATGCGCATCGGCACACCAAAATTCATTACGTATACGCACTGGATTTAATAAAATTAAGAACGTGCATACCACTTATAAATATAGTAATTTTCGATTGGCAAATCGTGTTGAAGTGAATCCGACACAAGCAAGCTTCACAAAATAATATATGTTCCACGGACCTTACAATGATATAACAAGTGCGATATTAAATCTAAGTAATATTGATATTAATGTGCATGCTTTTAGGGTGTAATAAAATAGAACCCAGGTCGAGGTATGTCTATCATTCCAGCATATAAGCGATTGACAGTTTCAACTTTCACTATCTACTTGTAGGCATCATCATGCTCCAATCGTATTCAAAAACGCTCTTCTGATCTACTACAAGTACTACGAGGTACGACAACCTTATCAATTTAAGGTTTCCCGTCGTTTTCAGATGGCATGCGCTATCAACTTAACACCGGGTGAAAAACCATCACTATGGAGGGATTTTCCCCTAAATTTATCGGTTTTTGTTGTTCTTCTAAAGATGTTCCTATTTTCAAACAACTTGAATGTTAAAGAATGTATATATAGACCTGTTGGAAATGGTTCATGCATTAAATTGTGCGACAGTTCTAAGTGTTTAAATTAGGACAGGGAAAACAAGAGCTAAATTCTCGCTCTTTGCCAATAGAAAACTATTTATGTTTTTCAAGGGAACTCGTATTCGCGGTCTCGTCTCTACAGATAAACCGACTTATAGTTGAAACACTCTTAGTGACACCACGGCACGTCACAAATTTCTGCAAATGACTCATAACAACGTATACGTGAATATCTCTGGTCCACGTCAAGAGAATTCATGGTGGCTTTGAGGGATGGGGGTCGAAAGCAGTACATAATTAGTTCTCGGGATGCTTCCTGAAGTCATCACAACGGACATTTGAAAAGGAATATGGTCACTATTTCGTTTATCACACGTCACGTCGCGGAATAAAAGTCAATGGATAAACATCTGGTAGATATGCTCCGAGAGGGTCTAATTCCACATATCGGCCAATTCATTCAAGCACGAAATAAACCTATAACACTGCCAGCTAAATGCCACGGACAGACATGCACAATATCACAAACGCAACCAAGTTTACTAATAGTGAATTGACTATCCAACAATTGGGTGCACCTATTGGTACTTTCGACTACACACATCCGATAATACATTCACTTTGTTCTGCACGTCAGTAATTTCTGGCGATACGGTTCACTTCCACCCATTGATAATATATAAATGTATAAATTTATTGACGCGCATGCAAAAGTTAACACAGAAGACGACACCCGCGACTGGAGTATTTGACGCTATTTCTACACTTATATACTTTTATTGTCCGATGTCCAGAATACATGACGTTAACTTTCTAGAGTAGTTCTATATTTAGAGTGGGATGTTTCCGTGCTTCTTCCAGGGACTGGATTGCTTCTTATTGGCCAGTACATTTAAGTCTGCACACAGGCGCATGCGTGTGGTGGCAGGGTCGATGACATCATCGATGAAGCCCTTAGACGCAGCCGTGAACGGGTTGCTGAATTTAGCCTCGTAGTGCTTCTGTGCTTCCACAAGATCCTCACCTCTGTTGGTCGACAACAAATTGGTGACAATGAGCGATAGCAAACAACTAAAACTCTTTAATTCAAAAGAGATTCATAGTGTACGAGAGAAACGGCGAGCTTGATAAAAGATTTAGGACACAAGGTGGATTTGTCAAAAGCCAACTAGGTATCACAAAAAAAATAATCACAACACACACTCAGCTTATCTTATAAACATTCTGGCACGGTGGCAGATTTATGGAGGATGTACAAACTGTTCTCACTAACCCATCATGCACATTCCGTGTATTTGCAGTGCAAACATACATAGAATTGCTTCTAAAACACCTACCTGTTGACAATAGCCACGGCTCCCTTAGCTCCCATGACTGCAATCTCGGCATTGGGCCAAGCGTAGTTGATGTCTCCACGCAAGTGCTTAGAGCTGTAGTTGAATTCGATTTGAAATGTGAGAAAAGAGGCCACACGCAGTTGGTATTTATGTCACACGTATTGAATACAAGGTAAGTTAAAGAGGATGCTGCGCTCTCGGCCACATAACTATGCGAAACACGCACAGACTGGAACTAACCGTCACCACCCGATAGGTACATGGCAATATAGCCCTAAAACGCTACATTGCCTGAAAAGTGATCATACGGACGTCGACTTTGTATACAACCAAACAAAAACATTCACGTAAGCCAGACACAAACACCCAACCACATTCACACACAGACATACCTCATGACATCGTAAGCGCCTCCGTAAGCCTTGCGCGTGATGACCGTGAGCTTGGGGACAGTAGCTTCAGCGTATGCGTACAACAGCTTGGCACCATGACGGATGATACCACCGTACTCTTGCTTTGTACCGGGCAAGAAGCCGGGCACGTCCACAAAGGTCACCAACGGGATGTTGAACGAGTCGCAGAAGCGCACGAAACGGGCGGCTGATATGTGTGGGACGAATGGAGAAGAGTTTATGGAAGGTATGTGCATGGCATATAGGTGGCCTGTATGATATATATATGTACGAAGGCTTCCACAGTCAAGAAGATCTAGTGCGTAGATATATATACATATGCAAAACTATATCGTAGTATGATAAGGCTTTAAGCACGCAACTTACCCTTGACACTGGCATCAATGTCCAAACATCCAGAGGCGGATACGGGGTTGTTACCGACCACACCAACCGTACGACCCTCCAAGCGGGAGAAACCAACCACAATATTCTTTGCGAAGTCTTCCTGGATCTCAAAGAACTTACCATCGTCCATGACCTGAGAGCGAGCGTGAAAACGTGTTTGTTTGCATGAATACAGGACAGTCAAATTAACTACAGAGTTATTGATGTAGAATCAGGGCTGGAGGTGTTTGGTCTGACCGGTGAGCTCATCAGATGGCATCAGCTTACGCACATACCTTCTTAACCACAGACTTCATATCGTATGCGAGCTGCGGGTTCTGCGGTACAATAGTCTTCAACGCAGGCACCATTCGGTTGGGGCTATCATCAGTGCGCATGACGGGAGCCTTGTCCTTGTTGCTTAGAGGCAGGTAGCTCACCATTTCGCGAATCTATAAACAGTAACCAACCGATACAAAGATCAGAATATATTTTTCGAATCAAGACTGCACATGTGGCAGTTGAGCACACCCGCCGTCCGTCAGAACCCATCAATAACGTTGACTCGTCACAAAGACATCTGAGCGCCATATATCAGCGATATCGTGACTAACTATATTCGCTAACGTACATCCTGGGCCGGTTTGGTTGTAGAATGAGTCTACTTGCTGTTAAATAAAGAACTTATTCTCAGGTAATCTTTTCAGCACAGATATCCAAATAGCATCTACCCGCACGGTAAAGTGCACACACACGCGAGTAAACGCGAACGATGCCTGCCCTGCCTACCTTTAGAAGCGCGTCAACATCGTTCCTGAAGGCGTTGTGCACAACTCCCGACTTGCGCGTGTGCACCTTGGCGCCTCCCAATTCCTGTTGTGTAATATCCTCGTTGGTAACCTGCGGAGAGACGGATCATAGTACTTGTTAGCTCTTCATCACATGGAAGTACCGAATAGCAATACTGTTTGTGATAGGCTTGGCTGGTGGTGCGTTTGTGATCTTCCGCATTTAGACTGACGGGACTGATGTGCCCAGTACCATGAGGGATATGTAGACAGCTCAAACCACAAAGCAGTCACCGGAGAAACTCCTTTCGGACGATAAATGCGAGCATGACTCGGATTCTATAAAACGAAAAATCCGGGTCTAGCAGACAAGCAGACAACACCCCCAGAGCACAGACTAATCTTAACACTGTACATCTATGACCCTATTTTAGCAACCCATTCTTAGGCAAACGACACACAACACACCTGCTTGACCACATCAGGGCCGGTGACAAACATATACGAAGTGTTCTCGACCATGAACGTGAAGTCTGTGATAGCGGGCGAATATACGGCACCCCCCGCACAGGGACCCATGATGGCACTGATCTGCGGCACCACACCACTGGCCAAGGTATTGCGCAGGAAGATGTCCGCGTAACCCGCGAGCGAGTCTACACCTTCTTGAATACGCGCACCTCCGGAATCGTTGAGACCTGTCAAGTGGTGTGTGGGAGTATAAGGTGGTTGGCGGAGGACAGTCCTGTGCATATGCACCTGAATGGGTGAGTGGCGGAGATGTGCTCAGTCTATTATCAGCCTCCACTGCTTTAATTCGCACATAGGGTGGATTGATACGTACCGTAAACAGATACAATCTGATGCGCAAGTTTCTGACATACATGAATCGGATTTGTATTTTACAGCTGTGTCTATATTGTTTAACGGCGAGCAATAACGTCCATTCATTTCACAACAGCAAATCATTACTTTGTCTGGTCTTCTCGACATTATCTTAGGCACAGACGTAGCGGACTTTACCTTCTCTACTGTAGTTCAGACTAATGCGCTTGATTGAGTGTGTGAGCCAAAACCAAATACATCTGTACCCGTTGGACGTTGCTTCACTGCGCATCAGCATACCTCATCCAGTACTCAATCAGTAAATGCACCCTACCGATTACACAAGTACACCACACGATATAGCTAAATATCCATAGATCAGGCATACTCACAAACGACCAACACAGAACGCCTACTAATACCAATAACAGGCGCGCCGATCTCGATAGCCAAATCCATAACCTTGCAGATCTTCTTGGCGTGTGCCGCGGAGAGCGAACCACCGAACACTGTGAAGTCCTGTGAGAACACATACACCAGACGTCCGTTGATCATGCCTCGGCCCGTCACAACTCCATCACCCACAGGCTGCATTAGGGGTATGAGATCCGAGTTTAAAATGAATGTATTTATGTGCGTGGTATTGTGGATATCTGTTCGGGGTCCGGCTGGGATATAGATGAATCAGATGCACATCTCATGGAGAAGGCAAAAGAAATGGTAGAGTCAGCTTGCACTGAGCTCTACAATTGAGCATGCATTGCGATATTGTCTTGGACGAATAATATATATATAATGAATAGTCTCCTGCGTGGCAATTAACTATCGACCAGTCGGCACTCGCACTATCAAGTGAGAAACAAAGTCACACATTGTGTCGTAGCGTGGAGTAATGTGCTAGCTGCCACTTAGCAAGTATACGATTCGCATAAACACACTTTAATGTACTGCCCATGTACAGATGTAAGACATACGTACTCTGATGTACTACCTATATACAGATGTAAGACATCCACACTTTGATGTACCACCCATGTACAGATGTAAGACATCCACACTTTGATGTACCACCCATGTGCAGTTGTAAGACATACATACTTTGATGTACTACCCATGTACAGATGCAAGACATCCACACTTTGATGTGCTACCCATGTACAGATGTAAGGCATAAATATTTTGATGTACTACCCATGTACAGATGTAAGACATCCACACTTTGATATACAATAATACACGCAGCCCAAGCCTACGAGTAGACAAACAAGAGACACGGACTCACAAGCAGGCATAAGTACATAAATCATCATCGGGTGTCCATAGCGGTGATGGAAACATACAGAAAACACATACATACAATACAAGCCTAGACATTGCGCCACACACCTTCTGCTTCTCCATGCCAAAGTCCGTGCACGTGTGTTCCATGAGCATGTCTGTCTCTTGGAAACTGCCAGTGTCCAACAACACATCCAATCGTTCGCGAGCGGTGAGCTTGCCCTGTTATAGATACCATCGGGTGTACGCAGTTGGGACACAAGTATAAGTATGAGCATATCGGCTACAAAAGTGTAAACAGCTGAGGCGTCAGGACGAATATGTATAGTATGTCTTTCACCAGATAATGTACGTGACAGGACCCACAACGTATCCGCAACGACCGCCCCACAAGGCACGCACACGCTTAGTTGCGTGTACCTATGCAGTCTTGCTATCTGTAGCGTCTACGACGTATGTCTCATAACAGTTGCTGCGTATAACTATAACTGTTCGTACGCACAACGAGTAGCGCTTCACCCTGTCTGGATGTGACCCCGAAGACCTTTCACGCATACGACCGATCAGACCAATCGCTCTGCCTTGTTGTGCCGTGTGCTATTTAACTATGGCGTTTCCGCGCTGCACAATGTAGGTATATTATTTACAGTAGGCTTCTTCGTCACACTTATATCTATACAATAGTTACACTACATACGTTGACGGATACGAGTGCCATAATTTTCTACATGCATAAAGTTCAACCACCCTGGTCGGGTATTAGGTAAAAGAGCCCGTTACCCTGATCACCCCTCGCATGCAACACCTACCTACACGTCACAGTAGACGCATGCAAACACCCCAGCCTTATCACACACAACAAATACATCTACACACACACACACCACGCAGAATCACCTTGCTATGCTGCGTGTCTATGCGCTTTTGTCCACCGCCTAATAACGCCTCCTTGCGCTTTTGTGCTAGCTGTTTTCTGACTCGGATAGCTGGCGTGTCTGTCTCCACATGGTCAGTGGCAGCCGCACTTGAGTACCTAACTTTGTTGGCTGCGAGACGGGACGCGGGCAGTGCCTGGGCCTATGGGATAGCGAAGTTGTATACGTTCATTACGCTGTGAGTATGACTGCATGTACGCGGTTGTTTGAATTCAGGTCGCTTGAGGTGCCCAGGTATAAAATGACAGGCTACGGTACAAACATGGATTTAAAAGTGGGGATGGGTGATGGGTAGACCTGCATTGCACATTGAAAACAGTTCACTCTCGTGTATTTGACACGTACACAGTATAGGTTGCAACGGGTAGGAGCGTATAAATGACAAACACAAGAGAGTATCACACCAAACAGAACTCAAGGCGGAGAAGAAAGAGGGAGTATAAAGGTCCTCAGTGAGCTTCATGATCCACGTAATTGTACATATCAATATGCACCAGTTCACGGTATTGTTTATACTCAAGTGATCATATGAAGAAGCGATTACAACTTTGTGTGCACAGGCAACGAACGGGATTTGCATGCAACTACGCGTGCATACCTGTGCCCATTTACATATAATATGAAATGAGCAGATAAGAAGATACCCATTACTTAAATTAAAATTGTAATATATCCAGATCGTCATAATTAATATATTACATTTTCACAAATAAAATGGATACATGCATTATCGGAGTTAGTATATAAGTAAGCATAACATATAAGTATCTACATATTTACACAAACACATTTGTATACCTACATATACAATGTGTATAAATCGTATGTACTTGCATCTACATATGTACGTGAAGTGTGATTCAAGCAGAATTTGGCATGATGTGTGTATACAGACGCAAATTTTGATATCTATTTTTTCAGGTGATAAACACAACAGTTGAATTTTTGTGGTGCGTACCAGGACTGCTTTGGTGAAGTATACACATACACTAAAAAATGGGTTCTGAATTTTTTTATGTATTGCTTGTAAAGGCAAACATGTGCATTTGCAACTGTATACACAAAAACCATCTCCCCACCCAACCAAACCCACACCCATATATATATATATATATATATATATATATATATATATATATATATATATATATAGTGCAAATATGTATGCATAACACGCTTCATCTGAAACAACCCCCTAACATTAATAAATACGGTATATACTAAACCTGTATCTTCAATAGGTTGAGCTTGCGTACGAGTTGACCAGTATGCCAATGCATGAGTGATAGACGAAGATATTCAGCATGAAAATATCTGCGATAGACTCTTGCACGCTGTCAAGGCAACTAGCATATAAGTTATCCATAATCGATACAAAAAGATGTGACTATACTTTACCATAAAGAAATATTTGACTATACATTACCTTGAAGGCTGACCTTAGAGCTGGAGCTCTGATTGCGTATCTAAGCATACCGAAGGCGTTGTATGTTGCTCAAATGCTATACAACAAATATTTATTTATGTGCTCAATCCGATACAACCTAGCAAAGCACTACCACTTATCCAATGGCCAGCGTATGTATGTATACAGTATGAATAGTATGCACAGTCTCTTGTACGGAAGTAGTTCTATTTTTTTTATTTACTTTTGACTGTAGTCGGAGCTACTAGTAGCTAGTAGTATGTAATCATAATTTTCTACTAGTAGTAGTAGAGAGTACCGAGTACTGCGAGAGTGAGACTGTGAGGCTTGACGAGTACGGGACCTGATGAAGCCCTATGTAGGCCCTAGTGTGTCCTCTTTCTGTGATTTGGGTGCATTCGTTTGACTTTTTAGAAATCTGATATGCTGTTTCAGCTCCAACTCCAACAGCGTCTGTCCTCACGTTTTGTATCCAATGGCCTGGCTCTATTTAAGCTACTGAAAATTATTATATCTAACAGCCAATAAGAATATTTATCAAATGGAAAAACCGAATGTTTCTCAAAACTCTAAAAGTTCCCGCCCTCAGCATAAAACACTAAAAGTTTCCGGCAACGGGAAGCGATAAACGTTTGATATACTCTCCCTTGAATCAGCCCAAAAGTGCCGCGTCACGGAAGAATTCCATGATGCAATCAAATCACACATGCAGAGGTCAGAGATCACAATTCACAACTACAGTATTTAAAAAAAAACAACAAATATTACCCTAAATTACAAACTTCTGCTTCCAACGCAAAACAGTTAACACACTTGTGAGACTTTTTTCTGCAAAATACCGGGCGTCAGATTCTAGCCTTTTAGGTCCTTGGATCCGGGATTCCACATATTTACACTCATACAGGGGGGTTTTACTTTTAGTTCCAGACGCCGAATACGACTCATCCACTCATCATTGTATTTACTGAGATTCTCTCATTTTGTTTCGATTCCAAATAAAAGTCCCAAATAAAATATTTTAGGGCAGCTGGTACAGTCCATACCAAGACCCAATTTGTAACTTTGACAGTCTGCATCTTTCGCAGAGGGGTCTGTAGTGTATATCATTGGCTGGCAGAGTGGCAGTTGTTGCTTTCTGATATACGCTGATACATCGAACTTCCCAGGGTTGTACGACCAATCAGATCACCCAACAACGCATATTTTGACCCGCCCACGCGGACCAAAAAAGCACAGTCATAGGGAAATATTATATTTTATCTTTATTTGGTAGAAAGACACGTAGAATTGCATTTGTAAATTTAAAAAAGAAAAAAAAAGGAAAAAAGAAAAGAAAAACACTCTTGTATGTAATACATACCTTGTATTCTTGATATTTTTAATCTATCCGATATTTTGTTCATATATATTTTTAAAATGAAAAAAAAAAAACTAAAGAGTAGTGCGGAGAAGAGGCCCAAAAACTATCAGGAGAGGTGCACTTGCGCCGTGAATGTCTTTTAAAATCCTGCTGAGCCAGGAGCAATTTTTGTGTCCATAGTAGTGTTGTAGGCAATACCTGAGAACAATTTACCAGCTACCACTGTGGTGGACGTACTGGGGCGAGTGTAAACAAAGCAGTTTACAATTACTACAGCTCAGCGGCCACGGTGCTCTAGTATCACCACACACTATACATATACATACGAAGGTGGATCTTTGCAAATCTCATTGACAAGTGGTTTGTATTGTGCATACTTTATACTAAACGATTCGCACTCCCCACGCACATACTAGTTAATCCTTAGTCTACTAGTAACCCATCCTCTATTACCAGAGAGCGTTTGAAACTATGTATTTGGCAAAGCACTCGTATAAGGTTGCGCAGGCCTTGACGGCCCGCAACAGCCGTTTCCTCTTCCCTGTGCTCAGCAGAGGCATCATGTCTGCCGCCGGGGAGGAGGTACATTCGAGATTATTGTGTTAAGTGTTATTGTTCCTATGGTGGATATATGGTGAACTTGGAGATGCGCATGTTGGATATAGCAGATGTATGTATTGCATATGCATATGTTTATTATTGTTCCGGGGTGTCAGCATTTAAAAATGATTGCATATAAGTGTAGATATATGTGTTAGGTGTGTGTATTAGCTTCTTCGAGATTGTTGTATACTAGTATGGCTGGATGTACGCCAATATGTATGTGTTGGGTATGTGATTTCGTGTCCGAGAAGATTGGAGATTGTATTGTAGTATGGTGTATGTACGTAAGGTGCAAGTGTTGGATATGTATATCTGCGTGTAAGTATTCCTTTTCTGTATGGTTGTATACACATTTCCTGACCTGAGTGTTCTTTTCCATCGTCCCGCTGCAAACATATGGTAGCCATTACCTCATGAATTGTAATGAGTTTGTCGAAGGCGTGCGCTGAACTTGATTCATATCTCATTGTAGAAAAGATCGTCTCGTTTTTGCAAAGCATTGCTCGTGAGAAAACTTACACATCTCACAACTTTGTATACAGATATTATATCACTTCGCTATATTTAGATATGGAAACCATAGCGCGCCCAACCACAAATATTTAATAGTACTCTTGTATTCAGTTGCAATATATTTTGCTACCTTTCCTATATGTACTAATTGGCGAGCCCTATCATACAGCGAGCTGAGAAGATATTCAGCATAGTACAAGGCTATGTACAAATGTGCACTATCAAAGATTTATATGTACAGACATGTACACGTAGGCACACACACACATACACACAATTGTACACGCAGACACACGTATGCACAGGTATATATATATATATATATATATAGTAAAATATAACTGTTCTTGTATCTATAAATGTCAATATGTGTATAAGTATTACATTAGTTCAATATATGTATGTTATATAAGATAACATACATGTATACATATATACATTTTATATATATATACATACACACACATGCTCACCAAACACATATACACACACACACACACACAATACACACACGCGCACACATGCGCACGCACGCACACACACGCACGCACACATAACATGTATCATGCATATATATATATATATATATACATATACATATGCATATATGCATACACATGCGCATACATGCGCTATACATACGTACATGCATACATACATCAACATATATTTATATATATATACATACATCTATATATATATATATATATATACATGTAGATGTAGACGTATATAAATACACGTACATACACACACACACACACATATATATATATAAATAAACATATATATACATATGTATATACTCATATATATTGTATATATATATATATATATATGTATATATATATATATATATATACATACATACACACACACACACACACACACACACACACACACACACACACACACACACACACACACACACATATATATATATATATATAGTCTGATTTGGAAAATTGATTGGGGTTTTTAGTTACCTATCCTCCCATTGATGATTGCGTTGATGCAGACATATTGGTTTGTATGTATATAGTTTTATCTACGCTCTATATAAAATCCATTTCAAATGCCCGACGCATGTCTGGTCTATGAATATTTTTCCAGAAGCCTCAAGATTACACATCGAAGTTGCACACATGCCAGAACAACCCTTCACATATTGTTTTGTAGCGTGATCTGTGATTATGTATATACATTCTCATCTATGGTGCAACAGGAGGGTTGCGAGACCCTCCACTACCCTCCTACACTCTCTAAGATACGGCGGCTACCACCCTCCACTATGTGATACTGTCTGCTTATCAGAATGAACTGAGCCTATCCATTTTGCCATGCCAGCACACACGCCTGCGATATGGAAGTGCCGATGGGTAGCGCATATGCTTCGACATGCACAAGAATACAAACAGGCTTTCCGGAAAAAAATATATAGCTTCATATTATATAATACGAAAACAAACTAGCCACTATATGTGTCAACACACACCCCGTGCCCAATCATCTACCTCACCCGTCTTAACGTCTGTGTCTAACCCACTCCCTCTGTATTCTGCAGTTACCCGATAAAATTCTCATCGCCAACAGAGGAGAGATTGCCTGCCGTGTGATGCGGTCGTGTCAGGCTCTGGGTATTAAGACGGTGGCGGTGTACTCTGATGTAGATGCCAGTTCGGTACACGTGCAGATGGCTGATGAGGCTGTACTAGTGGGCCCGGCAAACTCGGCCGATTCGTACCTGAATATTGATAATGTGATGGCAGCGATTAAGAAGACGGGTATGCTATAGTGTGGCTAGCCTGTGCACACACTGATCATTTACATTGCCATGTATTTGTGGAACACACTATTTTTTCTATGCGGCTATGGCAGCATATTGTATGGTATGCATGTGTAGCAACCAGCCTACAGGCGTATATAGTCACTACAGTAATTCAAACAAACCTGTGATTTTTTTTTTATGTCGATCCTTCTCGTCGAAGAACATAAATGTCTGTGTCTTCCAACTTTTGAGCAGTCAATAGATACCCATCGCTACCTGAGTGCTTGTGCGTAGGCACGGGGCCGTGTTTTATAGCTACATAGTTGATGATTTCCCTCGCATGACATCTATATTGACATCTTGATACTGCCTGTTTGATTCTCTCAGGCGCTCAAGCGGTTCATCCCGGATACGGGTTTCTCAGTGAGAACTTTCACTTTGCACAACGCCTGAAGGAGGCCGGTGTGACATTCATCGCACCCAATGTGGAAGCTATCGAGGCCATGGGTGACAAGATCGAGTCCAAGGTGTGTGCAGAGTCTTCAGGACGTTTAATCAGAACATGTTCATAAGGTTTGTTCTGTGGCAGTATAATGTAGAATCTTCATGACGTTTAATCAGAATAGGTTCATATAGTTTGTTATGTGGCTGTAAAGTGTCATATGAGATTATGGTGCGGGCGATGGTCCTTCGGCACCCAGCCACCTGTGACAAAATCTAAACTTACAGATAAAAAACAACCAATGACATTTAATACAGGTTATAGCTAAGAATGCCGGGGTCAACACCATCCCTGGATACGATGGTGAGATTGAGGATGTGGAAACGGCCGTCAAGGTGGCCAATGACATTGGATACCCTGTGATGGTAAAGGCCAGTGCCGGTGGCGGTGGTATGTTGTGTACTATTGATATATAGTCCTCGCACGGGACACGCTTGTTGTCACTAATGTGTACATATGCGTATGTGCAGATGTGCAAATGATGCCGGCCTTCTACGCTATATTTTTATACCTTAGCTCGTGCACATCACATTGTTAAATATGTTTGTACTGTCTCCGCATCTGTGGTTCGGGATTGTTGAGGTAATTTGTATACAACAACACGACGGCGCCATTTTTTAGTTGTGTTCAGTTGTCGTTATTTCGCCAATGCTGTATAGACCTGCCAATGGTTCCTGAAGCCAACTGGCTAGTATGCACGTGGCGAAGATGGTTCGGGTGAACGGTAGCATTGCTTAGCTGTGGTGGTCTGTACACATCCATTCCAGTAAGAACGTATACAGCCACGAATTCTATTCAAGTAAGAACTCATAATATATCACACCATGTGGCCAAGATAGTTCAGGTGCCCGGTAACATGGCCTTGCAGGGGTGGGGTGAGGGTTTAGCTGTACACACACCAATGTCTACAACTAATATCTGAAATCCAGACATATGTCGACCTTACGCAATGTCTTTGACTTTTCTCAATTTCTCAGGTAAGGGTATGCGAGTGGCCTGGAATGACGAGGAGTGCCGCGAGTCCTTCACGCTGTCTAAGTCCGAGGCCCTGTCGTCGTTCGGAGACGACCGTATGTTGGTGGAGAAGTACATCGACAACCCACGACACATTGAGATCCAGGTGTGTGCATGCAT
>LUCW03001652.1:35000-45000 GCA_001586965.3 Sphaeroforma sirkka
TCAAACTATCTTTCACCAATTATGGCTGTAACTCAAAAATTGTACCTGACCATTCACTTCATCGGTTACAGTGGAGAGTTCACGCACCTCTGATGGAGGCGATAATCAACGGCAAGCCCATCACCGTCCAGCACTTGGGCTCTGACTCGTACATGATGCAGGTAAATTTATTCGTGGTGCATGTACGTTTATAGACTAGATACACGCACTTCCTAGAATATGTAAGTGCTCTTATACAAGATTTCAATACGTTTATACATTGACGCACGCGCTTTTGCACATGATACAGATATGTTTGTGCATGATGCAGATTCATTAGCAGGGTTTAGGGGTTTAAAGAGTGTCCATCAATCTCATTATTATAGTACACCACCAGTACCAAACACTCTATCGGAAAGCGCGCCTTACCCTCTCACCCATCACACGGTGTATGTGTCATGTGCCCCACTCTTCCTTATCCCTTTGTACCACACTTCATCCCGTCCACTCTACCTACCCATCCACCACAGCTTGGATTCAAGGGCTCTATCTACCCCGTGCGCATCTTGACCGAGACCCAGCGCGCACTGTACACACATATGCCTGAGCCGGTAGAGCTAGACACATCACTGATGGTGGTGTCGCCCATGCCTGGACAGATTGTGGCCATGAACGTGAAGGTCGGAGACACGGTAAGTGCACTCTATACAATAGCATGTTAAGTATGCCTGAGGGGTTTCTACCAGTTCTGTGTAGTTGGGCTACAGTTGAGATGTATTGTCCTTTGGCGCTCGATGGCTGATTCAAGATGTGGCCTGAGGGGTTTGTACCAGTTCTGTGTAGTTGGGCTACAGTTGAGATGTATTGTCCTTTGGCGCTCGATGGCTGATTCAAGATGTGGTGTACTACGTGGCGGTGGGCGTAGGCGAAACGCGTACAACGCTTCACCTCGACCTATACATGTTCACACCCTGTGGTGTTTGCTTCTGTGCCATACATTGACCATAAACGTTTTCTTCTCGTCCTCACATTGTAATGTGAACTGTCGCTGTTTTATCATTGTTCTATATTAACATGGTATTTCCATGAATTATACTAAAATTCTAATTCCATTAGTCTATACTAAAATTCTAATTCCATTAGTCTATACTAAAATTCTAATTCCATTAGTCTATACTAACATACTATTTCACATTGGTCCGTACCCATAGGTCGGTGAGGGCACGGTTGTCGCCGTAGTAGAAGCCATGAAGATGCAGAACTCTTTGCGAGCCGGCTGCTCAGGCAAGATTATCTCTATCAACGCACAACCGGGAGAAAACGTTTCAGCAGATGACATCATCATTGAGTTTGAGAAGGCACCCGACGCAGCCATCTAAGAGCGTACGGATTTAGTGCTCGCGCGTACATAATTAGTTACAATTAAATGTAATAAGTTCAACTTTAGCCTTCGGCAAACGGAGTGGCCTTGGAGTCCAATACAATACATGTCGTGCGCTAAGCGTGTGTATTGTTTGCCATGGCCACTTTCTCACTTATTCATGAATGGCTTCTCTCGTCGTAGTCGTCCGTGGGTGTGTTGGGCACTCCCTTTTGACTTGTTTGTACGTTATTCCGTATACCCTGCACGCTAGAGCGTCATGCACATGCACAGTGAAAGCGTTTTTCTTTTTCTTTTGGGGATCGTGCTTATCCAGTTTTCCGGCTGTCTATTTGATAAGAGCCGACCTAATACTTTATTCTTTGGTGTCCTAAAAGACTTTTGTCCTGGGCTATCACATTTGTCAAATCAGCTGTAAGCGTATAGACACAAGTATGCCATCCTGGTTTTCGTGATGGTTAGATCGAGTTATCGATCAATCCATGCGTCCGCCTATGATTTTCCATGGCCTTTATTTTCGCACGTCATTCTTTTAGTCCTTTTTTTTGGGTAGAAAACTCTTAGTCCTTTATTTATCGTTGAACTTGTTTAGTCCTTTATTTCGTAGGAAATTCTTAGTCTTTTATTCTAGTAGAGTCCTATATTTTCGTAGGACATTCTTAGTCCTTTATTTTCGTAGGACATTCTTGGTCCTTTATTTTCGTAGGACATTCTAAGTCCTATATTTTCGTAGGAAATTATTCTTAGTCCTTTATTTTCGTAGGAAATTCTTAGTCTTTTATTCTAGTAGGACATTATCAGTCCTATATTTTCGTAGGACATTCTGAGTCCTATACTTGCGTAGGACATTTTTCTTAGTCCTTTATTTTCGTAGGACATTCTTAGTCCTTCAATTTCCGTAGGACATTCTTAGTCCTTCATTTCCGTAGGACATTACTCTTAGTCCTGTATTTTCGAAGACAATTCTTAAGCCTTTATTATTTTTCTGGTGTGTGCTCAATTGGGGTTGTCTGCCAAACCCCTCATATTCGTAATTCTATCTCCGCCTATTATCCAGCGCTTACCTACATATCTATCTATCTGGCTTTGTTTTCCTTGTCTACTGCTGGGGTTTCCAGAGTACAGGCATCTCTTGTCCACTATACCGATGAAGGATGCTCCTCGGCCAATACAGCTACTTCGGCAAACATCATTTGCCAAGGCTTGATCTGTCCTCCCCCAATTCTGTATTTGCTGTGCGTCTGTACTAGATTTGAGTACATCGCTGACACCTCACCGTCTCATCTACCACTCCGTAAAAGCTCAGGCAGTGCTCTATGCACATGACTTTGTGTGTGTGTTGTGTACATATGTGCAAGAGATATGTCTTCATCACCGTGTATGCCGGGCGTCAATGTGTGTCTATAAATGATACTGAGAATGTACCCCTATTGAGGCTTGTTTGCCAGGCACGACTCAACTATCTCCGATGGTTTGCCTTCCCACACCACCGCAGCCGCCTTCTCCACCATCACGTTCTACCTAGATAAGACACCCGCCCTATCAAACTATGCGACTGTGCTTCAGGCACTGGCATACAAGGAGCCGAAGACTCACTCGGCAGTGGTCCGCACTATGCTACCGGCTGCTGTCGAACGTGACGTGCCTGTAACTGCACCCCACGGAAGTAGTTCACACCCATGGCCTGTGCCACTGATCGCATTCTCCTGTCTGCATAACAAATGGGTGTGGGTGTTCCGGTGGTATCGATGTGCAGTGCTTGTAGTAACGCATGCTGACGTATGCATCTATGGCGTGCTATGCCCAGGTTCTCTGTACAGATGACGTGACGTAAAGTGGACATGTGATCGTATGAGCTTCTCATGGCGGTGTAGATCGTGCCCGTTTCTCTGAGGTGTTGGGAATGCAAATGCAGCTTCGGCTGCGTCTGCATCTTCCTCTGCCCCTTCATGACCCACTTGGCATTGCCATTTAGTTGTGTGCACAACTACAAGGCATCAGATGTGGTCGACTCACGTACATAACGATCTGCTTGTGCTTACAGGTATACATACGCTATACCCTCAATATATATATATATATATATATATATATATTATATATATACATACAAATATTGTATGTATTGTAGACTGCGGATTTTCCGTGCTATGCCCAACTTTCGCGTATCAGTACTCTTCACAGACTTTATAGCTAGCTTGTGCAAGCGCTTTCCACTTCCCACGTAAATGCTCGCTTTTGCAGGTCCAACCGGCCAGCAACGGAGCACCTACACTCCGAAACAACTATGCAGCTGAACGGATATACGCAAACACGCACGTGCGTGTGAACTGATAACATATGTATGTATGTGTGTATACGTATGGGTTGCAGAGGGTTTGTGGGCATGCAGCATGCCGAATACATGTTGTCCTCAGACCACAGGAATATACGTGTGGCAGATGGTGGGGACGCCCTTTGAGTCCAATTCCTCATTTACACCAACGAAGTAGCCAGGGTTAGGGAAGCCTGGTATGAGAGCACGGCGGATGAGAAAGAGGAATGGATACAGAGCCAATTTATATTGAAAGACGCAACGAAAAACACTTTGATATTGACTGGATTTGATGGACCCAAACTCACACGACACGACAAACAGGAACCAAGCTAGTTTGTAGTGCTAGCTTACACTTCGTCGCGCGAATCGCGTCTGCGTGTGTGTGTGGCGTATGAACAGGTAAATGCATACCGCGTCTGATTGGTCCCCCAGTCAGCGAAGTCTTGTGGTGGATGGAGCCCCAGGTCACCTGATTAGGCTGTCTGGAAGTGTAGGAGGTTCCGACCGTGAAGGTAAGGCCGTGCTGTGGTAGGAAAAATATAGATTGGCAAATTTCATATACACATATACATATACACATATTCATATATACCTATTCATACATAAATACAGATATAATTATATACCTATTCATACATATATACATATATTCCTATTCACACACATGTATATATGCACTTACACATATATATATATATATATATATATATATATATATATATATATATATATATATATATATATATATATATATATATATATATATATATATATATATATATATATATATATATATATATATATATATATATATATATATATATATATATATATATATATATATATATATATATATAAACATATATAAACATACATATATATATATATATATAAATATATAGGACTGCGCTAAGACTAAGGGGGTGTTTATTACAGAAAGGTACAAAAGGATGGTTTCTCGAAGTGTATCATGCTGCACGGGGGATGGGGACAAATCAAGCTGAATAAAGATGTGGAGGTGTGAATACAAGTTAGGAGCAGACTGTTTTCTGTGTTGGATGTGAATACGCGAATGTAGGGACGTATACTTTAAATACAAGCTGACTCAACTCTACCTGCCACGAGCGAATACATATTTCCTATCAAGTTAGACTTTGTAGTAGCAGGCATGTGAACAGCTGCTTTGGCTTCACAGAAAAAGAACGCAGTCTCTACATAGTTAGACCACACACGCACACACACACGCACACACACGTACACGCACACGCATGCACACATATGCATATATACATATATATATATATATATATATATATATATATATACATGCCTGTAAACAACGAGACAGGCTTTATCGAATCTGCAAATAGGTCACAAAGTTGTGAATGAAAACTACTTACAGGCACGTGACTATAAAACCTATACATGCCGTCAAATTGGAGACGATCAAATCGATCACACAACAAGTTAATACCTCAAACGCGTACAACAGTCGAATCACCAGCATCCTGCCATCTCGGTTGTCCGGCAAGTAGGCGATCCGTCGTACTCCCCGATGTTTCACACCTGGTGAGGGGTGGTACTGTCGCTGCACGCCTGCAGAAAACGTATACGTAATGGTGACGATACCCACACTCTTACATCCCAGGCAGTGGTTGAACTTGCTCGTCTTGTATTGCATCGTCCCAGACGGCTGGGTGTCCCTCATTCCCTGCGACACGGGCGCTCGGCAGATAGCACACGTCATACTATTCGCTAGGGCTGCTGTCAGACACCCCTCGTGGTACTGATGTGCACAAGCCTTCATCGCCACACACCCCCGCGCAAGCTCCTGGTTCTGGTCTCCATCCACATCGATAGAGCTTCTATCCGACGCAGACGTGGTCGTATCTGGCTCATGCGGCATTTGCGTCTGTGCCAGATCCTCCAGAAACACCATGCAAGGCTCGCTGCTGATGTCCTGTTCACGGACGCGCTGGTATGGATTGCTGTGAAGACTAGCGAGGCTAATGGGACATGTGTACACGACTGTGCCGCTCGGTGGACTGTGAGTTGGTGCACACGGCGTACTTACCAGACCAGACAGGATACCTACCAGACCAGACAGGGGTTGGTTGACCACGTGCAGTCGGTTCTGCGGTGCAGTGCTGTGGGTGGCACCGAGGTGATTCCACTGTTCCAGAGTAATCTCTGGAAAAATCGCACCGGGTGCTGCCACGGCAGTGTCAGTGGGCATAGGCGTATGTACAGGCACAGGGCCGGGCGCACAATCCAGAGCGTCTACGTCAATTACTTGGTTGGTGTGTGGGTGGCGGGGGGGTGGCGGTGGCCTGGAGGTCTTCTGGTAGCTGGTTAAGCACAGATTCAATAGCCTTGGATAGGGCTTCATGGTAACTCCAGAGCAGTTCACGTCCGGTCTAAAAATAAATATAGATGTGAGGTGGTACAGACCGATTGAGTGCGGAATTATGGTGGCATGTTTGTGCGCGCGGGGGGGGGGTGGATGGTGGGATATACCTTCGGATTAGTAAACAGGTCAGCTAGGTAGGGCCTCGAGTTGGAGGTCGTACGTAGAGATGTGCATACACAGATATGATGCACATATACCAAGAGTCTAGCACATATACCAAAAGTCTATACACAGGGACAGAACGATACCCTTTTGTATTATTCGTAGCACACATACACAAACTCATCGCACTATTCGGCAATACCCCTCCTCATCTATAACAAAGAACACACGTGTACAACACACGTGAGCCATACACGGTCTACATGCACACGCACAGGCAACATACGCCGTCCCACACACCAGGAAACACACACGACTTGGAGAGGGGTACCTCGGTCGTGAGTAGCTCGGGCACAAAGCTCCACACCGGGGTTATCTGATCGGACGATATAAGAACAATCTGCGTATTCAGCGGTTGATTCCTAAAAAAACCTGACATATGGCACAAGCGAGCATGATGTATACAGCCCATGAGAATACAGACGAAGCCACAACAACGAACCAACCAGTTCATAGGTAATAAAGGGAGCGGCAGAGCGACTTAGCTGCCCCGCGCACGAGTATCAATGACCTCAGGGTATAGTACTGTATGTACCGAGCACGTGCAACTGGTAAGCTAATCGCACGCACACGCAGCCCTAAGCGAAGTATGTGCAGCCAAGAAAGGGGTCGCTCCGAAGCTATACCTGAAGAATGCCCACGACACACGCGGACATTACATGCACATCGAGCAAGCGCACAATCTTAGCACACCACCCCATAAGACGGACACAACACATAGCTATGTAGGTACATGTCTATGATTCTGAGCTATGTAGGTATATGTCTATGAATCTGAGCTTTGCAGGTACATGTCGATGATTCTGAGCTATGTAGGTACATGTCTATGAATCTGAGCTATGTGGGTACATGTCCATGAATCTGATATATGTAGGTATATGTCTATGAATCTGAGCTATGTGGGTACATGTCCATGAATCTGATATATGTAGGTATATGTCTATGAATCTGAACTCCTCTCTGCCATACCTATGCGTGTATCACAGCCATGGCTATCGCCGGGTCGCGTTGTCTTGGGGTTGAGCTTCTGGCCGTGCAGGACTGCGCACAACAGTTCGACTTTCCCATACCTGAAACATACACGTACAGGAATATCCGAGTATTCACCAGATGGTAGTATGTACCCATGTATACAGGCCCATACTTTATACGTACGCGTGCAGGGATCATCATGCGTTCGCGAGGTGATACTATGGTACAAGGACATACACTCCCATATAGACCAAACTAAAGTTACACATGCGTTGGATGCTACCTGTGGTACAGATGCACACACTGCCAAACCTACCTACCACGCATGCATGCGGGATTATCCGGGTATTCAATGGAGACAACCATTGCACAAGAGCATGCACGAAGTAAACGGCTCATATATGCACAATCTCCCAGTGGCACAGTGTATGTGTTCACCCAACGGCTCAACCAAAACACTCTCCACTCAACAAGTAAACACACCTTCACAGCAAGCTACATCACAGGCCCTGTGCACATCGCCTACCTACATTGAAAACGAGAACGGGTTGTTGCCGGTGTAGATTCCACGGCCAAACGCTTCCCCGTGGTAAATATGCGGAGTGACACGATGCGCTGATTGGTCGTCACGGGTGAGCAGCCCATTCAGCTGTATCTCCGGCATGTTGGCAGCGGACGTCCAGTGGTAACCGATAGTCACATTGGTCTTTCCGCGAGTGCGCGCAAAGGCTTGTTGCTTGTATAGCAGGTTCGTGCAGAACTCGATGACAGAGTCTCTGTAATGTGTGTGTGTGTGTGCGGATGTTGGGGGGGAATGTTAGCATGTGTGTACAGTTAGTACGGAGATGGGGTTTGGATTGTCACGCAAGTATTTGATATCTAACTAAAAGCACTCAGCAAATACAGGTCTGTTCTAGCCAATAAGTAAGCACACTGGTGCGATGCTACCGACGCTAAGACACATTAGGACAAAACCCTGGTCTGCTCACACGAAAGTAGAGCAAAGCCGACACGCACATGGTAATAGAAGGGAGGTGATGCACGACCATCGTGCGCGTATGCTACTTGCACGATGTGATCAGCACACTATGTATGTCACACAACCACTCGTTAGCAGGAGTATACCCGAATCGCAGTAATATCCCGAGCCCTGCACTGGCATCTTCGAACTTACCTACTGACGAAATCCACCTTGTACCTGTGAGTATTATACCAAGTGGGAAGGGTGGTATGAGCGGAGGTGCCACAGAGTAGGTAGACCGATCAGTGATAGGCATTAAGGGGGTAGGCATATAGAACGGCTCGCATAGTCAAGTCAGAACAAGAAGACGCATTCGAATACTCGTCACACGGTTTCTTCTATTTGAGACCGAAAATTAACAATCTCAGATGTAGCTGCTTTCGATACACATCACCTTGACAAAGTATCAAATTGCCATGTTTATACACGTAGAACCTCTTACTCATCCCCTCACATGGTCACATAGGCATACCGTGTGTCCCCTAAGTCTTTGCCCAGTTCCGCGGTAGTCACACGGACCTCATCCACAAACCTTTGGCTTCTGCCAATGGGCGAGTTATGCGACAGCCGCAACTGTCGCTGCCGCTCTTCATGCTCGCTTTGAAAGAGTTCCGGTTTTTGGAGCGACTTCATCGAGTCTTCATGGAAAATATAGGCTGTAGGCTGCCCAGGAATAACCGGAACGGGTTGTGAAGAACAGTACGTATGTTGTGATGAGACTCGATGTCTATTAGACGTATTTCCGGTGCAATCACCGTCTGGTCGGAATAGTACTACATATTTGCTGGGCAATAACCGCCGTGCCTAAACGAGTATATATAGTCGACGACAGTAGGATATGTATGTATACTGTATTCTAAGGCATTCATAATGGGAGGATAAGGTCAGTGAACAAAGATGGGCTAACCTTTGTTGGTTACAATGTCTGTGTCTCAATAATGATGCCATCATATTAGGTACGCTCAAAATGTGCACTGACAATTTACAACATCCGAGTCTCAGGGATGACGACACAATACTGATAATTCATAACAGCAGTATTTGCACAGTGTCACATATCTACATCAATATACCAGGGTCTCGCTCAGTATTTGACTTATGACAGGTGAAATATCTAAACTATAAACTCATAGCCGAGGAAATCAATATCCTACGCTTGGGCCAAGTGAACACCAAAAAGAACACCACTAACAAAGCAGTAGACCAACCCACACTTTACGATACCGACACATATAGAGATATACTTGTTCGTACTACTGGATAAGTGCTCACATTTACGAAATGAGACTTGGCTACAAAACCAATATATATATAGGCATACAATTATACAGAAGATCATGATAACTTGATACTTCTACTTACAAGACACATCCATGAATGGTACAACTTTCAAACGATACCATACCATCGTCGTCTGATTCCACTTTGCTTCCCAGGTCAATCTCTTCACTGTCCGATCCATCACAAACACATGAATTTGACTTGCACTCTGAGCTTGAGTTCGCACCTAATACGCCATCTGATACTAAATCGGCACTCATTTTAGCGTGCTTGGACGCAGTGACAACGTCGTCTTCGTCGCTGCTGATGAGAATAATATAAATTTTGCGCTTCCCGGGAGAGGCCATGATGTTCGGATTGATGCGTTGGTTGTCAGTCATATAGTGTCTTTGAAAGTGACTAGATTCACCTACATGCAAGTATCATATGCGTAAGTATGCCGATATATTTGATTTCACCTCTTAGGAAATCGATCGC
>LUCW03001652.1:55000-70000 GCA_001586965.3 Sphaeroforma sirkka
ACAACACAAGAGAGACGAAAGCCGGTAGTTGTCGGCAAACCAGCAGCGGTAGCCGGTAATGGTCATATGAAGGTTGTCACTTTTCAGCCTTCAGCGTCACTTTACATGAGTGTGATGCCAGTCATGCCACTGTTTACATTTGCAACAAGCGGACTTTAAGCCTATCAAATCTTCGCTGCAGGTGACCATCGATAGTATTGGCTAGTATTTAACCGTGTCAATGGTTTTTGAGTTGACACATGCCGACTGCTGATCTGTGGCATACCGCATGAAGTGTCATGCTTTTTATCCTGCAAACAAAGTTGCGGATGATGTATCCGAATTCGCACACAAGCTATAAGCGATGATGTATGTGTTTACTACACTACAATTCAGATAGTTCATATACTACGGAAACGATACGTCTCCGGTAATCTTGGTAGACGCACTTATTACACTCGCGCATTGCACGTGGAACTTTATAAGGAGGACAGACCATCATGAATCAATCCGTAAAACTAGATCAGAGCGACGATCTGCTGTGCTTTTTGAACGAAAGCCTCAAAGAACACAACGTACCCGGGCTGAGTATCGGTATTATTGATCCAGCATGTACGCCTGATAATAGGATTGGCGATGAAAACATTCCTAGTTGCGTATATACCGTGAGTGCCGGTCACAGCAAGAAAGCGGATACTGGCGATGAGAAGGATGTGTGTATGAACGAGGACACATGGATGCAACATGCGTCGCTCAGCAAGACTATCGCGGCTGCTTTCAGTATAGAGTACTTTTCGAAGTTAGATATCCCTTTGACTACACCGGTAAACGAGCTATTTGATAAGTAAGTTTGTGCTGAGGAATTGCTTTGCTTGTAAATCACACAACGCAACTAGGGAGAGTATACATATCAAAGGTTCGAATAGCCAGAATACCCAGAAGCACACTAAATCGTGCAATAACTCATATATTCATACACAGCTAAGGGGAGATTGACTCATAGCCACTGCCAAACCTGTGACTCTTGAATTCTGCGTTCCTGTTAATATTTGTGATACATTTTGATAGATGTGATAGCGGGAAATAGTTCATATATGTTGCTGATCCATTCCTGATTGAACTTACAATCTCTGTTTACACCACCACCAAAGAGGCGCAGTGCACATCACATAACATTTACGATGATCAAAAAGGATTCACTACACTCAACTCAGCAGCATACGTCACACACGCATTGGTGTAAATCTCAACGCTCACTAGTTGAGGATGATAGCCTACCTATCATTGACAGCTTAGAGTGTGTGTGCGGGGGGGGGTTAAATGGCGTAGGAATTCAGATAGACAAAATGTCCACATAACTTTAGCAAGCATATGCATTTACATTAGTGGACGCGAAACGATGTGCATACTAACTACTAAAGTATTACACTACAGATTAGGTTCTGAGGAAAACCCCAGCGGCTACCGCCTGAAGTCAGGAACAGACCTGCCCACGGAATGGGCCGAAAAGGTGACTCTTGCGATGTTAATCAACCACACAGCCCTGGGCATGCACTATGTGTATGGTATCCCTCCAAGCCGCGAGGGGGGTATGCCCGCAGGTAAGAGTGGGTGGGGATCTGAGTCGGCAAGTAAGGGCAGTTCAACATAGCATTGTTATATCGAGCTACTACAACATGATACAGTACGCCAATAGTACACTATTGCGCAAACTAACCACGCTACCATAGACGCAAACTGTAGATGGAAACGAAACACTCAGATTTTTCCATTCGCATTATCACTTGAGTTCCCAGGCTAGCAACCGTACCATCCGACCACACACACACAAACCACGCCTGCTACATACAAAACCGTTCTGAACCAGACCCGAGGCCCCATATTATGTCAGGCATACATACGCCAACCTTTTTGTACCTGGCGATTCTTACATATCCCATCATATTCTTTCTTGTCGCGCACAGTTCTGGATCTTCTGACCGGGGTGTACCATGATGACTACGGCTATGCAGACATGCCTGTGGACCGCGAACCTGGAACCCAGTTCAAGTACGTGAGGTCAAACGATCAGGGTTTGGTTTTTCCTGTGTGTACAACATCGTTTTTGCACGTAGGAACGACTACTAGTACCATAAGCCGGTTGCAGCAGGGCACTCAGTAGCCCGTGGTGTATGCATGAAATTTGTGTGACCCATAAACACCCGTGCAGCATGGCCCTCATTCCGTCTGTACAGCTGCTACTTTATTGCAATCGACATTTGGGACTACCGCCCTCCTATGCCCATCTTTGCCAATACCTTGAGTTATCTCTAAATATGACTGCCGGGCGTGGTCCGTCCATCTGACCACAGCTCTGCATAGACCCGTGAGACCTACTATGGACCTCCCTCCTACCCCCAATTTTCCACAACACTGTACAGGTACTCTGGTGGGGGTTTCCTCGTACTACAGCACCTCCTGGAACTGAGAGAGAAAAAACCCATCGAAACTATACTACGGCCGTTCCTGGATGCCTGTGGGATGCCTGCTAGCACCTTCTCATTCGATCAGGTCGCACTCGGCGGAAACGCTCACAAAAACGCCAGTGGCTATCTCGAGGATGGCAGTATGGTACCTACTTACAACTAGTGTGAATTGATAGCTCGTATGTGTAATACATCTGATTTGTGCAAATGGGGAGCTTGTTGGTGAACCTTATCTCATTGATGTACATGAATATCACCAGTGTATATTAGACCTTCAGCTAATGAACTTATCCTCGCAAATACATATACAGCCTAAGCCATAGCATTGAATTAGTTGAATATGGTTGAAGTTATTTTGTCGTCTCTGTAGCCCGATACTACTACAGAACCTGAAACGCGTACAAACAGGTATTCGTTTCATACGTGACATGATCTTCGCTATTGCTCAACCGGCACGCCTCGCCATTGCTCAAGACCGTACGTGTTGATTATATCAGGTACAAGACTCCCGTCTGATGTTTCCACCGCTTGCCGCCGGTGGCCACGGCACCGCAGTTGCCATGGCAACCTTCTTGTATCATTTGGGAACTGCGTATAAACTGCCAGCGGGTGAGAAGTCCGGCGCAATCTCGCACGCGACGGCTGTGCTTATGATCGATACAGGACGGCCAGGTAGGGGTAGCCCCGCAGTGTTGCTATATACACAATCATTGCTACACCACTGCTTGTGCTCGTCTCCTTGCACACTCGCGCAATCAAGCCCGCTGGCACCTGTACACTCCTCCTGACAGCTCCACCTCATACGCCTTGACCCAATACCCGCAGGGGACAACCCGAGTGCAATCCAGCAACAGTGTTTTGAGTTCATGAGATCGAACATGGGATTGGGAGTGTTTGTGCTGTCCGCTGGACCGAACACCTTCCTGCTCCATCAGGCAGCGAACGACGGTTTCCGTGGGCTGTACTTGGTATGTTAGCGTGCGGTAGCTCAGGGGTGCTGCTGTGCATCTTATAACAGGCAGACTATGTGAAATATCACAGACACGCGCCAGAATGGTTTATATAAGCGCCAGTGGTACTACCGTGTAGTCACTTGCAAACGGCAGATATACACACTGCCGCAAACGTGTACTGGAATCATGTTCGTATTTGCAGGCTGTGAGTGTGCCTGGACACTGCCGCAAATGCGTACTAGAATCAGGGACCCCTGTGCTTCTGTGTGAGTTATTTGCCCACTCACATGTAGACGGTACTTTGTTTTATAATGTTTATGATCACTTAATTGATACATAAACGGATTTCTCTTCAGCGTTTACAAGTGTGCACTACTTACAGCGTCTGGGCTGACTTGCCTCTCAACTCACCGTGTTTACTGTGTAGCATATGCGCCAGATGGTGGGCTGTGCAAATTGCAATGGCTGTCGATCATGATTGCCTGATAAAGAATATGTACATTGTATATGGGTTAAAAAGGCAAACCAAATCATTCGTCACTACCTGGTGTTATAGAAAGAGGTGTCGTTTGGAGCTTGCAGGTTGTCCTTGCTTAAGTTTGCAATACTCTCTACCTTTATTTCTTTTACAAACACAACAATCTCGTGCACGTGCTTGAGCGTTTTTAGTTTGTTGTGAATCTAAGTGGGCACATACGTGGTATCTGCGGCTCAATCTGCATGTATGTCTATTTCATCCCGTTATATCCGTATGTACATACAATTGGCCACGATTCAATTGATCATGTGTGCGTGATGGCGAGTCAGTCTTTACTACATACAACTCATGTACAGTTGTAATAACTTTATATGAAACCCTCTTTACTCTCTGTGTGTGCACGCGTAGGTATGTGTGGATGGACCTGACGCAGTTCAGGGCCCGCGGGGAGCTGTCATTCTGTCCAACGGAAACAATAATGCAATGTTCCTCAACTGTGCAGTGGCCAAGGCCGTACTGAAAACAATGAATTTTCAGGGTAAGCCACCTCTACACATCTACCTACATACATCTACCTACATAAGTTTAGATGCCAAACGACACATGCACGTGCGTTGGCCACCACTTCAGTGTGATTTTTCCGACATTGATTTGTCGTATGGTGCATTGCGCGAATATTCTGAACAGGTCTCCCGTGTTTGTGAATGCAACTTATACTCGTAGGCTTGCGCTTTTCTCCCGTGTTTGTGAAAGCAACTTATACTTATAGGTTTGCGCTTTATACCTTGGGTCCTTTCTGATAATGAGCAACCAATTATATATCCCTTCAGGCATGGATTGGAGTCTTGTGGACGGTAAGGACTTCTCATCGAAGGGCATTGCACAAGAACAAATCGTGAACTTAGGACTGCGCGAATTGGTTCTCGCTGCTTTCCAATAAACCTTTAAATGACAACAGAAATACACTCGACGGATACAGACAATTGAAATTCTCATGTGATAGCTTAATTTTCAGATTCGGTAAGCTATGTATATATTGCACATATAATTTCAATGGTATCGAGTATCGCTAATAAAATCAAGCAGCGGTGTCAATGTTAAAACGACAGGCGCCTAGATCGCGCTGCAACGTATGCAAGGGGACTCAAACAGTCGCCCTTGCTTTTTGGCATGCAGTTAGCTTGCGACTTGTAAAGTGGTAGCACCATATCTCTAATACCTTTTTATAGTATATCTGGCAGTATAGCCATTTGTGACTAGCGTGAATATAATTATGTAGATAACGTCGCTGAATTGAACAAGACGATTCATCGCATTTCTGAATCAAAATCCCGCACCGCATCAGTTAACTTCATACTACACATCATGTTGTCTTCGAGCTCTGCTTCACCACTGGCCGTAGTATTGCAAACGGTGAATTGGTTAACCCCTTTGGCATGAACGGTTGGCCGTTGATACCAACCGCCTTGCTTTGTCCAGCGTCTATCGGCGTTGTTGTCTCACCTATACTACCCCTGGCCGAGGCATGTGCAGTGGGTGTCGAAAGAGTCACAGTATCTGCCTGAGAATGTGGGTTACCAGCCATAGGTATGTTCTGTGGTGTATATAACTTCGCTGCCTTAGCTCGCAGACCGAACGGGACAGTGCGGCGCTGGACTCTGCGGTCTGCCACCGCAACTCCCGACACTCGTACGTCACCCGTGGACCTGCTCTTGAGGAGACTTGCGCCCATACGACCACTCTCGCCAGTCCCACCCGAGACGCCCGTTGCAGCTTGCACCTGGTGCGATGACTGTGGCTGTGGCTGTGGCTGTGGCTGTGGCTGTGGCTGTGTAAGTGTACTTCTGAAACCCTCGTTGTCATACAGGCCTATCCTTGCGCCAGGCCCGTGCTCTGTGCATAGATTGCAGATCCAGTCTTCGAACGCTGAAGGCGGTGTGGTTAGCGGCGGTTCGCAGCACGCCATGTGCGTGCCTGTATCGCAGCACTCGCACAGCAGCATACCCCTCTCTTCCGTAGACCCGCACTTGGTACACCTCTTACAGAAGTTGCAGTACCATGGCGCTGTGCTGCGGTACAGATTGTCCACCAGCTGTGCACTGAAGTCGTAGCATGCGCCGTGTCCGGCATTCTTGCACGTCGGGGTGGCGCACACGAATAAAAACTCCATGCCACCTTCGCCGTGTGAGTTATCTGGATCGCCACACCAAGTGCACTTGGGTGTCGCATCCTTTACGGGTAACATTTGCATCTCCAACTCGGCATTGGCTTCAGACTCGGAGATCTCACTACCACCCCCGGGGGTAAACTCGGCCTCGGGTTCGCTTCCTGGTTCTAGTTCACTACTGCTACTGGCCCCCATACCACCCGTCTGCGTCACCCCAGCCCCAGCCCTACCACTTGCAGCCCCTTGCGCTCCCTTGCGCTTTCTGTGTGCAGCCACAAACGCGTCAATCGTAAACAACTCGTGGTTTGGTGCGGCTTCCATGGGTTCATCCATTCTCGCCCGTTTCTTAGACCCCCGCACCTGTCTGTGGGTCTCTGAGCTCGCTGCGTCTGTTTGGATCGGTTGTCCAATCGACTTGCGCTTCATAGCCTGCGCCCCGTCCACCGGTCCTTTCCACCATTCCAATTCTTTGGACCTGGGTGCCGTGCTGCGGTCTGGTTTCGCCCTAGATTCACCACCAATTCGCTTGCCATTCGGCTTGTACTGATACCCGGCAGCACGCGCCCGCTTGCCCCTGCTATCGGCCGTACCTTTCGAACTACCACCGTCTGTACGCAGACTGGCGTCTTTCGTCATGGACGGCTTTCTGTGACCGACATATTTACGTTTTCCGTGTGACCTGCCTTTCTTCATGTCTGTCTGAAGGTCCGGCATCTTACCAGATGCCCTAGTCCTCCGCTGTAGGCCACCTCTGCGCTGTTTTTGCGCATCCTTCACTTCCCTGGCACTACCGTGCTGCCAAGTACCATCCTTTGTATCCCGTCTTTTCTGGTCCTTCACATCGAAAAGGGCATCACTTCTTTGTCGGGTCTTTCGCGCTTTACCTCTGTGGTCAGTTGATACATCTCTCACATGCACTGTGTGCTGGCTTCCATCTCCGTCTCCGCCATTCCCAGTCGCCGCCTGGTTGTCGGCCGTGTAGTATTGGACTATGTCGGTCTCCTCGCTCAATCGGGAGCTCACAGACGTATTCTCGTGCTTCGTATGTGAGATCGGTGTGCCGCCATTCCACACAGGCCGACTGGCTTCGTTTGCCTCCTTCGCTTCTCGGGCGGCCGCTATCCTCGACTCCTCGGGCACAGTAGGACATAACAAGCAATGCACCTTCCAATCAAACGCCTGCGACAAATAGTTGACAACGGCAAACCTCAGTACAGTGCAACAGAAATTATCACACCATATATAGCGAGATTTTAGAAGCATGGTCGGTTTTGGCTGGCTGAGCAGATATATTCACATTCCAGATGGTTCAACGAATGCATATGCTATGAGACACATCATGAACAAGCGTGTATGTAGGCCGAATTATGGAACTCACAACGGAGATAGTGAATCGAATGCATATGATATGAGACACATCATGAACAAGCGTGTCTGTGCACCGAATTATGGAACTTACAACAGAGATAGTGAATCGAATGTATATGGTATGAGACACATCATGAACAAGCGTGTATATGCACCGAATTATGGAACCTACAAAGCACCCATCGCCGCAGTACATTCGTTCCAAACAAGGGCAGGCCTCTATGGCTTCGCGGACTCGACAACAATCGCAGGTTTGCGGAGACGTTCGTTCTTCTCGTGCCTCTAACACTTCCCGTACCAATGCAGATCGTTGCTCCGCCGGTACAGTAGAACACACCCACCGATGCTCCTTCCAGTCCGATTGCTAAGAATTTGCGGAGAGATTAACAAAAGTCAGAAGACAAAAACTTCTGCAATGCAAATTGATAGAATTCAGACAATGGCGCGATTGGGCTACTTATTGTACGCTGTAGCAGTGAAAACCCTTCAGCTTGTGGAATTTTCCGTATACATATCTCTAAAGTTAAAGAGACCCGTACGATATGTATACATACAAATATATCTGATGCATGTATATACAGAATAATACATACATGATACGTATATACGTATGCACACATATATGCATGCACACACACACATAATGCACACACACACATATTATATATATATCTGTATTTATATATATATATATATATATATATATATATATATATATATATATATATATATATACAGCACTATGTAACAACATCAATATATATATATATATATATATGTAATATGTTATATGTTATATATATATAATATATATATATACATATATATACATAATAATAATATTATATTATATATTATATATTGTTACACATACACATAATATATGTATATATATATAATAATATATTATATATTATTATATATAATATTATAATAATACATATTATTAATATTATATTATATATAATAATAATATATGTACATACATATATATATACATATATGTATATACACAATATATATATACATATGTTATGTATTATATGCATGTATTATTACATATATACAGATAGATATGGATGGATATCATCATCACACACACACACACGCATATATATATAATATATGTATATATGCATATATATATATGTATGCATGACAGATGATAAATTTATACACACACACACATATATATATATATATATATACAAAACACACATTTATATATATATATATATGGCAATATGTATGTCATCTACAAGAGGTATATGTTTATATGTTTTATTACTGTGTACGTATACAAGTTTGTCAGCAGCGACGAATTCATCCTGTCACAGATGCGTTAACTTCATTCGGCTATAAGCACAAATATGCATGAGCACACGCAACAGCTGAAATAGGCATGCAATAACTGGACGCTTATTGCTATATAAACATACATAACACTCCTCTCCGCAGTAGACCTTTCGCAAGCACGAACAGGCCTGCGTGATATCGTTCATCCGACACCAGTCACAAACTCTTGGTGCTATCTCAGACTCTCCGGTTGACATTCTGGAATCTCCTGCGTAGGCTTCGTCGTCCGTATCAGACTCATCCAAACGTATAGAGTACCGTATGTGCGCCATTTTAGGAAGTGTTTATGCCTTTATGGATATATATTGTGTACGGCGGTGAATCCGCCACGTTACTGAGTCAAAGTTGAGAAGCACAGATAGATATCCCAACAACGAAATCAATATATTCCACAATACGCAATATATTATATAGTAGAAAAATTACCAAGTGAGACGAAATCTGCCTTTTTATTCTCTATTTACATATTTCTTTTGACTTTTTCTTGTTGTTTTCTTTTTCTTTGTTCTGATATAAAAAAAAAACTAAACAATTTTTTATTTTGGTTTTGGTTTGTTTTGACAAAAAAACAATAAAAAAAAAATATAACAGTATATGCATTTTTTAGATAAAATATTTATGTACTGTAGTGCGAAATGGCCATTCAAAAAAGCAAGGTCAATGTGATAAATATACGAGATCTTCAGCTAAAATATTTAACATTCCTTTACACCTCCCCCCATAATATTTACTCCAAAATAGCCTCCTAATATATTTGGTTTTTGGTATTGTGCATATTTTACATATGTAAATATTTATATATATTTATTTTTAAAAATATTTCTTGTTTATTCTTGGACGTTGGCTATGCTGTACATAATATTAGTTTATTTATATATATAAAATACACTATTTATACACCCCCAGGGGCAGGCCACTCCTTGCTATTAAAAAAAATAAGACTATTTGCTTGAAAAAAAAATAAATATTAGGCTATTTTTTTTTAGTATTATTTTTTTATGACTGATTGACAGTCCCCATACATGCGACATGAACGGATAAGATACAACTTACTAGAGCGTTTTCTCGTCTAACAATAGCATACTCAAAGAATGCGCAACGCTTGATTTGTGGCGGTTGCATAGAGTATTGAACGCAACTTTTAACATGGAATTTAACTGTCTGTGCAACAATATAATTTGAATTGCTATCCTTTAGGCTTATGAACTTATCACACAGGGGGCGGTCGCGCACTTGTAGCCAGTGTTGCTGTGTGGGTTGCAACGGATGCAACAATATCTGTGTCATATACTACCAATGAGCATGACCTCACATGGCAATATGGTTCGTTTAATCTTAATCACGCGGATGGCAGTGACGGACTTGGAGGCAACGCTGACCTGCGTGGTGGTCTTGCAGGGGCGACCTCCGGCTCTGACAAGTGCAATACTAAATGTGTCATTCGCTTAGATGTCATTGGAGAGCTTGTGCGCTGCTTTCTTATCACACCGACCGTGGCACGAGTTGTTGCCCTGGGATTACTGCTGTGGTGAATAAAACATAGTTTCAGACTGTATGGATGCTGTATGCCTGGGGGAAAAATCAATAAATTTGAATTCGCATATGTTTATGCGCATGCATTCAAAACCAACGTATAGACGAAAACAGTGAACAATGATAAGTTATTACATGCCAAATAATCAGACGGGTAGTAAATTCAGTAGCCATTGAAGTGAAAAATGATTGAAGACACTTTCACGTGACGCACTATCGCGGTTTTTTGGCTGTGCTTGCGACAAATCGTGTCTCAATTCCATTCAAATGTCATTCCAGTGTAACATTTCACTACAATGCTAGAAAGCGCTTTCTGTACAGCCAAACAACCCGTAGTACATACGCAGAGTAGCTGTCTGGTGCAGCAGAGCACCGTCTCGGTGGGCGTTGGGGTGGGGGTGCCTCCTGGATGCTTTCTGACATCGACTTATACGCTGGCCTACCAGACCTCTCTCTGTTCGATTGACTCAGCCGCAGCGGATGGATTGGAGTGGGACTAGCGATACTACCCATGGACTGTGGGCGGGGTACTTGGCGTCTTATGACAACTAAATTAGAGCTCTCAGCCTAGAAGTGGGGGGTATTAGGGATCCCAGTGGTAATATTTATCAATGAGATATGGGAGAAAATATTTGTTGTTGAAGGTGTCAGGAGTGGCTGGGTGAAATGGTGGGCAGTAGATGGGGTATGCCTATATTATACACGCGATTAGTTTTATGAATGTTGGGCACGCCGAGCCCAGTGCTGACCGTCTTTTGTCGTTGGTGTCAGAGCTTTCGGCCTGAATTAAAAAACAATAGAAAGGTGTCCCGAGAGCAGTGCTCAGTTTGTGGGGATTTTGAGTGGCAGTGTGCGTTAGGGGTAAACAAAATGATCACACTCGTATATAAATCGATAGTATGTGAGGTACACTGCAAAGGTGATATGGCATACCAAGACACAGGTTGATGGATATTAGAGGTCTACAATCTCGGCTAGCTGTTCGGATAAAGTAATGTGATTGGTAAGAAAATAATACCTACTGTAGTATGATACCGACTGTACTAACACACAAGCGTTACATCTCTCCGATACCACTAGCGTACGGCACTCTGTATGGAACTACCTCTGCTTTGATTGCGGCCACTCTGTGCAGATAGTGTGCACGGCATATGGTATGGCTTCTCGACGCATCACTGTTCGTGGGGGCCCGTATCAAGTTCCCCTCAGCGTCCAAGGTGCCTGCAAGCGTAGGTGGAGTGCAACAGTGGTCAGTTAAGAGCTTGGGCTATACACAGAGCCCACGAACGATAGGAAAATAAACAAAATGCCAACGCCAACTAAAAGGGAATAGCGTTGCGATCAATTTTACAGGTTTCTGAGGTAGGGGTGTTGGCGTATATATGGATATGTGCCTATATATTTGCGAGTCTGCTGCGGGAGGCATACGCTAACACCTTTGGTGATGATCGCTATATGCTCAGCGTGCTGCTAAGCTGCGAACGTGGATGCGGAAGATAGCGTATTTCAGAAGTAAGTTTCATGCAAGTATGTGGAAAAAACCCGCCGCTACGATACCATACACACTACCCACCCAAACACGTACCGGAATTGCGGGGCTCCAATAGTAGGGATTGGGCGTATAGTTCGTCAGGTACTCCTGCTTTAAGATAAAGTACGTACTCACGGACATCTCCGCACAGCCTTAAGTTGTAAGGCGACTGCTGGTGCTGCAACAGGTCCGTAACAACCTGTGCCACCCGCCGACATCGCACGAAATTGATGATCTTACCATCCTTATCGTTATCTGGCGAGGAAAAGGGAGTACGTTTAGTGTTTTATAGTTGATAGGGCCAAGTAAGCATGCAGGGTACCTTCTCAGTCCTACACTTCAATCTATAAGCAACACAACTTGTTTGAGGCACCTTAAGACCGTAATAAATATCGCTTGAGCCTTCTCGGTTTCTTATGTACAATATGTGTGTAGGTATTTTCGTCATTCAATATAATATACAAAGACGTATTGGGCGATTGGCTCATCGTGTCAATATGCCACCAAGAGTCACAATAGCACAAAAAACTATTGATGGTATCTATGACACATGCAGTGTCAAGGAATTCAGGACATTTATAAAGTAGTCCTACAACCCACTACAGACTTGCAAACTCACTGTCCTCTGGGCCAACAACAGCTGAAAGGAATCAAAGCGAAAAACTGCGCCAAATGTGCTACAGCAATCTTAGATTGGAATAGTTCGGCATGCAATCCATAGCTCAAAGCATCACAACATTACCGAGATGCCGGTGATTGTGGTGTGCGCAGGCACGAAGGCACACGATAAAAAGTCACAGTCACCATGCGATTACATTGTACTGTTCGTTAATACGCCGATTAAAATCAATCACTATAAACTCTAATATTATAACGTGAACTTCGATATATATATATATATATATATATATATATATATATATATATATATATATATTATAATACATTACTACACACACACACACACACACACACGCACACACACACACACACACACACACACACACACACACACACACACACACACACACACACACACACACACACACACACACACACACACACACACACACACAGACACACACACACATATATATATATGACTTTACCATGCACAATCTATCTTGATAACAAGGTGCATTTACCGTCAAGACTTGCGAGTGTGACTGCGTTGCCCTCCTCAATGAATGTCAGGTCCTGCAGATACAGTCCCACGAAAGGAATGCAACTGGGGGTGGCGTTCAGCACAAGTGTTCGGATGACAGAGCTGTTGTTGGCGGTGGAAGTAACGGTTTTGCACTCGCTGAAGAGCTGCTGATGTCGCTTGTCCATAGCTTTGAATGTTGCCTTCAGTCGGAATACCGATGTGGCCTATACAGTATGCGAGACAGTCTAATGTGTGAGTGCAAAACTCAGTGAAAAGTTGAGCACCACCAAAAGGACATCGAAGTACATACACATATATACGGCCTGTCTTTAACGTCGATAGATCAGCTAGGTCTATTAACAGATCAGCTAGGTCTATTAATAGATCAGCTAGGTGTATCAATAGATCAGCGAGGTCTATTAATAGATCAGCTCGGTCTATTGATAGATATAAATACAAAACGCTCACGGATACATATCGTTTGTTATACACAACATACGGATATATATATATAGTAATATATACAAAGCAAACACGCACATATATAGTTACAAATACAAAATACACACAGATATATATACTTTTATATACAATACACACACGGATATATATAGCTATATATAATTATTTGAGAGACTGAGGAGGCAAACGGTTCGGAAGCATAGCCCTTGTGTACCGCGACTACAAAGTTAAAGTACCTCTATACCACTAATGATCTGCATGAGGCCGTTGAGATTATTCATTTCCAAGAAGTGATGGGCCACCTCAACGAATGCACACAGCACCTCTGTGCGCTCCTCGAGGTTCAAAGTCTCTATGATGGTGGTTGTGACCCACTGGCTGACTGTAGTGGTCGAGAGTGTTTCAATTGTATTTGAGGTGATGCATAAAAATAAAATTGTATTTATAAATTTAGATACATCCATACATACATACATATATATATATATATATATATATATATATATATATATATATATATATATATATATATATATATATATATATATATATATATTTATATATATATATATATATATATATATATATATATATATATATATATATATATATATATTTATATATATATATATATATATATATATATATATATATATATATATATATATATATATATATATATATATATATATAATATAACTATTTATACATATAAGCATAGCTAAGTAACAGGTCATAAGCAGATTGAGGGTTTATTGGATGAATATGACCCCTTACAAAAAAGTCTTCACCCATATCCATTCTATCTGCCTAGTGAATCCATTAGCATACAAGACTCCCGACAGAATGATTGTGGTATCCAATTGTTCGTTGTACATACCCAGATTGAAGCGATCTATGTTCGCACAGATATTGGGCGCCTTGGCCCCGTTCTTATTCCAGGCTTGATTCACCAACTCTGTGGATTTGATCTGAAGTGGTGTCATATTGATGTCGGTTTAGCTTAGTGATCCAATGTTTATATCAGCAGCATGGCACATTGAACTCCTGCAAAAGTCTAACTGGAAGCTACGCCCTATCTTTGCGTCTACCGACCGTTGATTCGAGCAAGTACGCATCCTGTGCGGTCACAAGCACCAGTAGTCCCATGATGGACTGAAAGTATGGACATAGCCGCCGTAATCCACATTTGTACCGAAATGCACGTGTAACTGTACAAAAGCACATATATGTAGCTACATGAATTGCAACACCCGCTCGAAGAGATTGGATATTTCTGTGCCATACCACGGCAACTATAAGGAGGCTAGTCCCAACACACATGGCTGCCTTCTGATGACGATACAGCTATCAGTTCATCAGATCTAGTTGGGCAGATCTTGTCAACAACACAAAGTGTGGTATTGCTGGTGTTGCAGACAAGTCCAAATAAAACGCCCATATGTATATAAAATATGTATATTCCTTGCGATAAGAGGATGCACGTTCCCTGATGTGGCTGGTGCGGTGAAAATACCTTGGCAAAGAGATCAAAGTCAATGAGAGTCATCTGGCGGGCTAT